>JAVSBS010021655.1:9972-27935 GCA_033124195.1 Coracias cyanogaster
CGCCACCCCTCCCCTGGGCAGAGACAGTGAGAAGAGGGACTGGTCAAAGGATGATGTGGCTCTAGAAGCAGCAGCTGATGGTGAGTGGCTGGAGTCCAGGGGTCAATCTGGGTAAGAAGGTCCATCTGCTCAGGACCTCTCTAGGGCCAGCCTGCAGCGTTATCTTGGCCTACAAGGAAGGTAATGTCGCTCTCCATGGCTTTTCTTGCTTAGAGCCAGAGCCTTTTGTGAGCCTGCCCTTTGTCAAGAGTGATTCATATGAGAAGGGAAATGACCTAGTGGTGGTGCATGTCTATGTGAAGGAGATCCATAAGGAGACGTCCAAGGTGTTGTTCCGGGAGCAAGACTTCACACTGGTATTCCAGACGAGGTACAGGCATGCCTCAGGTGGAGCCAGGCTGCTGCAGAGCTCCTGGCTGTGGCTGGGCTGTGTTCACTTTTTCTCACTCGCTTCTGAATTCTTTGCAGTGATGCAAACTTCCTTCGCCTCCATCCTGGCTGTGGACCCCACACTGTGTTCCGGTGGCAGGTGAAGCTCAGGTACGGCTCCTGTCCTTTCTAGCCTGCACTGGAGCAAGGGAGCTGAGGGTGCAGAGCGGGAGTCAGTCCTAGCTGGCGGGTCTGTGCAGGAGATGCTTATTCCTGCACCTGGAGGTCTCCTTTACACCATGCTGCACTAATGTTTCAAGCCTGGGTGGCTGTGGGAGGAAATCCCAGTGCTTCCTTGCCTGCAGCTCCCTCCTAGCCTGTTCTAGGGCTCCTGAGGACAGAGCCAGACCAGGCTGTGTGTACTTTGGGTGGGATGTCCAACGGGAGGGGCCATGGCGAGCCAAGCAGAATGGAGCTGCTGGGAAAGGGGTCCTCTGTGTGCTCAGTGTGGCCAGGCTTGAGGGTTTCCGCCCTGCTTTGCCAGGTCCACCTTGGGATCAGTTCTAGACAGGTCCTTGCTGCCTGGAGGCCACGGCCCTGCCTTGCAGAGGGTTCGGCATGTCTGAGGCTGCTGGGGGGTCTGGGGCACCTCTGATTTGCTGTACGTCTTGCAGGAACCTTATTGAGCCGGACCAGTGCACATATAACTTCACAGTGTCTCGCATCAACGTCTGCCTGAAGAAACGCCAGAGCCAGCGCTGGGGGGGGCTGGAGGCTCCAGCCACACGAGGTCTGCACCCTGCCTTCTTCTCTTGCCTGCCTGCTGTGCCCCAGTGGTGCAGGGGCCCTCCTTGCTGCGGGCAGCTGCTGGATGGTGCCAGATCCTCTGGTGTGGGGCTGTGAGGAGGGGCTGAGCGGGCACAGGCAGGAGGGGTTTGGGGCAGGGCAAGCTGAGTGCTGGGGGAAGGGCAGCACTGTTCCTTTGCTCACAGGGAGGAGGGGTAGGAGGCAGCCTGTGTGTGAGCATGGACTGAGTGGCTAGGTTCAGCCCCGCTGTGGGCAGCGCACGGTGCTGCTAACCACAGGCCCACCCTTCCCCCTTTTTAAGGTGCAGTGGGTGGTGCAAAGGTTGCCATGCCTACAGGCCCTACCCCTCTGGACAAGAACCCCCCGGGCAGTAACCAGCACCCCCTGTCCAGCAAGGAAGAGGCGCGAGCCAGTGACAAAGAGAAGCCGCGCGTGGAAGATGGGGGCCTGGATGGTGTGGCAGCCCGTACGGCCCCAGAGCATGTGGCAGTGAAGCAAGAGCCGCACATCCCATCGGTGAGTGGGAATGCACTGGATTTGACCTGGGCAGGTGAAAGAGGGGCCCACTTGTCCCTCTCATGGGACCCCACCACCTTAGTGTCGCTCTGGGGCCTGGCAAACTGCTCCTAGAGGAGGAAGCAGTGATCTTCTGTCATATCTGTCAGGAGCCGGGGGAGCAGCAGCAGTTGGCCTGTCTCTCCCAGTCCTGGTGGGAGATGGTGCAGTGGCTCCATCTCTCTGAGGCGTGTCTGGGGCTTTTGGGTTCCCTTGGTTTTCCCAGAGACCCCCGAGTGCAGTACCCTCACTCCCACCTCTCCTTTGGCAGCCCAAACCGACATGCATGGTGCCACCAATGACACACAGCCCAGTGAGCACCGAGAGCGTGGAGGATGACGAGGATGAGGATGAGAAGAAGAAGGTCTGCCTGCCTGGCTTCACGGGCTTGGTGAACCTGGGCAACACCTGCTTCATGAACAGCGTCATTCAGTCCCTGTCCAACACCCGGGAGCTTCGCGACTATTTCCATGGTGAGCCCATGGCGGGAGCCCAGCAGAGCCCTGCCGCTCGGGCAGTGCAGCCAGTGGACACCATCGCTCTCCTGTGTCTCTTACAGATCGGTCCTTTGAGTCGGAAATCAACTACAACAACCCACTGGGGACAGGGGGACGCCTGGCCATCGGCTTTGCCATGCTGCTGCGAGCGCTGTGGAAGGGCACGCACCATGCTTTCCAGCCCTCAAAACTAAAGGTAGGGCTGCCAGGAGCTGCTGCAGGTCCCCAGCACTCCTCTGCAGGCACCCAGCTGCCCTGCTGGTGCCACGGAGAGCAAGGTGGGTGTGGGTGGGTGGGTGCAGCCAGGTTTTGTACGTGGGGCAGGTGGTGCTGCTGGCAGCTGCTGGCCAGCCCTGACTACTGTGCTCCCCCCAGGCAATCGTGGCCAGCAAGGCCAGCCAGTTCACTGGCTATGCCCAGCATGATGCTCAGGAGTTCATGGCCTTCCTGCTTGATGGCCTGCATGAGGACCTCAATCGCATCCAGAACAAGCCCTACACAGAGACGGTTGACTCGGATGGGAGGCCTGATGAGGTGAGGATGTCCCTCCCCAAAGGCACTGGGAGAGCTGCCCTGGCCTGGGTGTTTTTGCACAGTGCCGAATCCTTTCTCCCCACAGGTGGTAGCTGAGGAGGCCTGGCAGCGACACAAGATGAGGAATGACTCTTTCATTGTGGACCTCTTCCAGGGCCAGTACAAATCCAAGCTGGTGTGTCCAGTGTGTTCCAAGGTACAGCAGCCCTGGAGACTGTCCCTGTCCTGGCTGTGCAGCAGCAGGC
The DNA here is from genome assembly GCA_033124195.1 of Coracias cyanogaster. NCBI lineage: Eukaryota > Metazoa > Chordata > Aves > Coraciiformes > Coraciidae > Coracias > Coracias cyanogaster. The sequence continues at coordinate 12,980 of JAVSBS010021655.1, forward strand.
TCCTTACCCTCAGAGAGCACAAGCCACAGGGCAAGGCTGGATCTTAGATGTTCTGGGGCTGCTGCTCCGCTGATCTCAGCTACAAGCAGTTTCTGCAACTGAGTGGTCTCTCACATCTGCAGGTGTCCATCACCTTTGACCCCTTCCTGTACCTTCCTGTGCCCCTCCCGCAGAAGCAGAAGGTGCTGACCGTCTACTACTTTGCAAAAGAGCCACACAAGAAACCCATCAAGGTAAAGGACACCATCTGTTCTGGAGAGGGAGCCTGTGAGAGCTCCTGGAAGTGCCCCGTGCAGGCTGAATCTTGTTTTAAGTAATGGCCCACGTGCCTTGGTGTGGCGTGACCAATGTGGTGCTTTCTTGATGGTAGTTCCTCGTGAGTATCAGCAAGGAGAACTCCAGTGCTATGGAGGTACTCGACTCAGTGGCCCACAGTGTGCGTGTGAAACCGGAGAACCTGCGGCTGGCAGAGGTGAGAGTGCTTAAGCTGGGGAGCAAGCCATGGAGCTGCTCTTGTGGGCTCCCAGAGCTCTGCAGGGAATATGGCCACTGGCAGTCACTTGCCCATATCCAGTGTGTCTATAGGATGGATTTGTCTGTGGGTGGCCATATCATGCCCAGGGTGCTCCCAGGCAGATCCCCTGCTCAGGAGGGCTGGGCCACTGCAGTAGGGTGAGGGATTTCCATCCTCTTCTGGCAGGGTGGTCAACTGGGCATGGCATCCCTGTGGTGCTGCTGTCCCCACAGCTCACTGTGGGGCTGATGTCTGTGGCTTCCTCAGGAGAGGAAGCATGAGGCAGGCCTCACACCACCCTGTTCCACTCCTTTCCTGACAGGTGATCAAGAACCGCTTCCACCGTATGTTCCTGCCATCCAACTCACTGGACACAGTCTCCCCCACAGACCTGCTGCTCTGCTTTGAGGTGCTGTCCCCAGAGCTGGCCAAGGAGCGGGTGGTGGAGCTGCAGGTCCAGCAGGTAAGAGGGGATATTTGGACTACTGGGAGGCATGCAGGGAGGCTGGGCCTGCAAGCGGCACCGAGCAGGAGGGGGAATAGCTATGGTGAGCATGAATGCTCACCGAGGCTGCCTTGTCCTGCCCTGTTGCCTGTCACCACCCAACAGGTCCTTTCTTTTGCAGCGTCCACAGGTGCCCAGTGGCCCTGTCGCCAAGTGTGCGGCCTGCCAGAAGAAGCAGCTGCCAGAGGATGAGAAGCTCAGGCGCTGCACGAGGTGCTATCGAGTCGGTTACTGCAACGTGTGAGTTGGCTTGGTGCCTGGCAGGGTGGGAGGGTCTCCTGCCTTGAAGGGTTGGGTGGGAGAGCTCAGCCCACTGGGAGGAGGTGGGATGGGCCTGGCCTTTTGGAGGGAGCCAGTCTGCCTCACAGCGCTCCTTCATCCCCAACTTGGCCCTGCCGTGCTCCTGCCCAGGGTGGTTGCAGCTGCTGGATTCAGCAGGGTCTGTATGTGTTACAGGGCATGTCAGAAAACACACTGGCCAGACCACAAGGCTTTGTGCCACCCTGAGAACATCGGTTTCCCCTTCCTCATCAGCGTGCCAGAGTCCCGCCTCACCTACGCCCGCCTGGCCCAGCTGCTGGAGGGCTACGCAAGGTGAGGGTGCAGGGAAGGAGAGTGCTTCTGCCCCAGAGCTGAGCTCAGCCCCAAGCCTGGCCAGCTCTGATTCCCATCTCCTTGCCCAGGTACTCAGTCAGCGTGTTCCAGCCTCCATTCCAGCTGGGCCGGATGTCACCGGAGCAGGGGTTGCAGCCTCTGCTCCCAGACAAGCTGGAGCCCCTGACCAAGAGCAGCTGTGCAGCAGCCACCTCTGCCCCTGAGCTGGGGGATGGGGACAAGGCTTCCAGCCTCCTGCAGGAGCCCCCGCTCTCGCCGGCTGTGCCTGAGCTGCACCCGGAGATGGGGGACACGGGCAGTGTCCGGAGCAAGGTTCTGGCAGCCAGGAGTTCCCTGCTGAGCTTGGATTCGGGCTTCTCCGAGCACATGGAGTCGCAGGGCGACAATTGTTGCGAGAAGGAGCCGTCCTATGAGAGGGCCCTTAAGCCAGAAGGTAAGAGGTGCTGCAGTGCTAACCATGTCTGTGCCAGGATCCCAGGCAGCCCCAAGGCAAAACAGGAGCAACTATTCCGCCTTGGGGTGACCTCTCACCAGCAGCATCTGTTCTCCCCTTGTGAGCTTGGTCCAGGGACCTTTGGGGACATAAATGAGGTCTTGGGAGCTGTGTTTTGGCAGTGCTGCCCCACCTGAAATACCTGTCTGCCCACGCTCTGCCTTGCTCTGGCAGGGCCTGTGGGGCAGAGCCAGAGGCCTTAAGAGGAAGGAGGTTGGAGCGTTGTGTTGTTGTGGGAGGGGTGGGAAGGCAGGGGCTGGCAGAAGCCTTCGAGTCCCATGGGAGGGCTGATCCACGCGGGCCTGCGAGCGAAGCATTTCCCTTGCTCTGACTCAGCTGCACGGGAGCAGCCTCTCTCACTCAGCTGCCTGGCTGTCACGTTTCCAGACACTCGTCTCAGGATGGCAGCAATGTGCAGCGAAGGGGCAAAGCAGGCAGAAGAGCACAGCTTGCCAGGGGCAGGCATCTGCTAAAAATAGTCAAGGACATGGGGCACGTGGTTGTGTCCCTGCAAGGCCCTAGCATGTGAGGTGGGGGTGGGGGCACTGCAAATTCTTGGCCCCTACACAGGGCAGACAGGCATTGCCACCGCGGATCTGTCCCTGCTTGTCCACAGCTGCCATCCCTGGGTACCAACACACTCCAGACTCACTGAGTGCCCGCGCCACACAGTTCTACATCAACAAGATCGATGCCGCCAACCGAGAGCACAAGCTGGAAGATAAAGGTGAGCCCAGAGCCCCGCAAAGCACCACCTTGATCCCTTGTGGCTTCTAGCAGGGTGGTGGGTCTGCCTGGCCAGGGTGCCAAGGCTGCGGCACAAAGTGAACCCAGTTGTGACAGCGGCCCCAGGCTGGACAGTGGAAGCTGCATCTGGCACTGGGGAGTGCAGGGCTCGGCTGTGCAGAGCTGCTGTCTGGAGGATTTTCTTGGGTATGATGCTGCTGCTCTCCTCAGCAAATCAGACTGATTCCCATCAATGTCCTGCATCCTCAGAGGATCTGTGATCTCTGGGTCACCTCTTGTCTGGATGGGATGCCAACATCCAGTGCTGCCAAGAGGGGCTGTGCCAGCCTTGCCCCTTGCTAGTTGGAGGGTTCTGCTGCCCTAGGATGGTGAACCTGGCTGTGGGGCACTTGTCCCTTCCTGGAAGCACTGTGAGATTGCCATATCAGGCTGGGATGAGCAAGACTGCTTCTAGTCCCGGCAAGGTGGCCTGGCCCAGCTTGGTGGGGCAGTGTGTGAGGTGTGCGCCCCTTCACAGGTGACACCCCCCTGGAACTAACAGACGACTGCTCCCTCGCCCTGGTGTGGAAGAACAATGAGCGCCTCAAGGAATTTGTGTTGGTGGAGTCCAAGGAGCTGGAGTGTGTGGAGGACCCAGGCTCAGCCAGCGAAGCAGCCCGCGCTGGCCACTTCACCCTGGAGCAGTGCCTCAATCTCTTCACCAAGCCTGAAGTCCTGGCCCCAGAGGAAGCGTGGTGAGGAAGGCGGCAGGGTGGGTTCCAAGCCCGTGGGTCCAGGCAGCAGCAGGGGTTTCCCAGGAGCTGCCTGGGCCTGTACACTGTTGCTTCTGGCAACCAGAAGCATTGAGCTGGCCTTCCCTGTTCACTGTGGAGGCCATAAGCCAGCAGGGAGCAAATCCAGCATTCCACAGGACTCTGCTGGCCTGGCTCTGATGACAGAGGAGGCTGAGATGTCCCACATTCCATTTGTGGGGCAGCTTGGGGGTTGGGCTGCGAGACCAGAGGCTCTCCCCACCCCAGTAACAAGCGTGCTCTTCCCCCCCAGGTACTGCCCCAAATGCAAACAGCACCGTGAGGCCTCCAAGCAGCTGATGCTGTGGCGGCTGCCCAATGTCCTCATCATCCAGCTGAAGCGCTTCTCCTTCCGCAGCTTTATTTGGAGGGACAAGATCAATGACATGGTGGACTTCCCTGTTCGGTGAGATCCTGGGGGATGAAGTGCCTGGGTTTTCACTGCTGGTGCTGCCCTGCAGCCCAGCCTCTCCCTCCCTGCCTAGCACTGACCGTCCCTCACTGTCCCTGTGTCTCTCCCCAGGAGCCTTGACCTGAGCAAGTTCTGCATTGGCCGGAAGGGTGAGCAGCAGCTGCCTGTGTATGACTTGTACGCTGTGATCAACCACTACGGAGGCATGATTGGGGGGCATTACACAGCGTATGCCCGCCTACCCAACGACAAGAACAGCCAGCGCAGCGACGTGGGTGAGGACCTGCCAGCCTCACTGTCCCCCTGTCCTGCAGCTGTGGCCTGTCTGCTTACTTAACCCCCCTCTTCTCTCAGGCTGGCGGCTCTTCGATGACAGCACAGTCACCACCGTGGATGAGAGCCAGGTGGTAACCAGATACGCGTATGTCCTCTTCTACCGCCGGAGGAACTCTCCTGTGGAGAGACCCCTGCCAGGGCACCCCGCAGACCACCGAGCTGAGCGCACCCCCTCTGCTGAAGCTGCTGCCAGCCAGGTGAGCGCTCACGTCCCTTTTGGCACTGTTGGAGCCACAGAGCCTTGAAACGTGCTCAGTAGCCTGTGCGCAGGGCCTGGCCTGTCTCTGGTAGTGCCCATGGAGCCTGGTGCAGCTGCAGTGCTGTGCCTGCCCCTCTTTGACACCAAAGAGCTCGTGCCAGCTGAGTGTTGGGGCCTGTCATGCCCTGTTCTTGCTGGAAGCTTGGGGTAGTCCCTGCCCTGAGGGACCACAGGAGAGCTGGTTCCCATCATCAGAGTGGGAGTGCTGGTGGGAGGGCATCAGAGGCGGCAGGAGGGGATCTGCACTGGGAGAAGGCTGCGAGTGGTGCAGTAGGAGCTGGCTGTGCTGGGGAACATTGAGAAGCTGCCCTCCACAGCCACTCTTGAGGCAGGGTGGGGGACGCTTTCTGCTGGGGCCCAGCTCGGGGCCAAGCTAGGTGCAAAAAAGGCAAATGCCAGCGCTGAGCCAGAGGCCTGGCAGCCTCCACAGAGTGCTGGAGAGAAACCTGCCAGAGCGAGCTCTGCTGCCCGGCCACCCGAGAGGGGAGGGGTGGGCAGCTGGCCTCGTGCTTTCGGCATGCACTCCTGGGGAGCGGTTGGGCTGATCTTTGTGCAAATGTCAGACACGAAGGCCAAGGCTGGGGTGTGGTGCAGCGCCCACCTGGCCGGCCCCCCCTGCACCCCCAGCCTGGCACCCCCACGGGGTCTGAGGACGGTGCCCAGCCCGTTTCTGGCACGGCTGCACGCGTGTGCCCAATAGGGCCCTTCTGGCACAGACAGCCCTCAGCCCAGTGCTGGTTCAACATCCCGGCTCTGTCCCCGCAGCTGGGGATGGGAGCTGCCTGTCTCTGGGGTGTCCGCACATTGGTGTCCACTTGCCTGGGCTGTTCCTGTCCTGGGGGGCTGTGTGTGTCCTGGAGCAGCCCCACTCGCTGGAGGTGGCCTGGGCATCAGGACAGCTGTGCTGCTCATCCCACGCTGGCAGTGGGAGCCTTTGAGGGCACTGGGGCTCGCTGTGTGCCCCACAGTGCCAGGGTCCATTGAGGCCCCTCACGGTGCTGGGTCTGGTTTGGCTCCCGGCAGTGCCGGATTCCCTGCAGCAATGGGGCGTGTTGGATCCTGCCAGGGCTCAGTGGGTTCCCGAGCTCCTCAGACCACCTGCACCCTCCCAGGCGCTGGGTGCCCTCTGGAGACCAGCACCCTGATTGGCTGCTCTGCATGATTGCCGGCATGGTGAAGGGCCGGGCTGTCATTGGCTGCCTGCAGATAATCATCCTGGAAGCTGGATTATGATTGGCTGTTGGAGCATCCCCACCCACCAAAGCAGAGCTGGGACTGGCTGTGTTGTGACTGTGCCTCCTGCTCCTGCTGCCCCAGCTGGCTCTGGATTGGCCATCGGCTGCGAGATCCTGTTGGGATCACAGAAGCTGGGCTGTGATTGGCTGCTGCTTGCTCCCTCACCACCTGGATCCACCAACGCCAGCGCATCAGCTCCACTGGGATCTAGCTGCCTGCTCTGCTCTCTGTGGCCCTGCGAAGACCCTGCCTGGCAGCTGCCCACGCTCCCTCCCGCAAAGCCACCCGGCTGCGCCCCACAAACCGGAGACCCCGAAGAAAAGAGCCGCGGGGGCGGGCGCGACCGCGACGGTGCTGCATGGGGAGGCGGGCTGGCTGGGCACGGGGCTGGGCGCGCAGGCAGCCGCCCGCCCCGGGGGATGGCGAGGGGTGTTGCCCATTGTGTTCTCCAAGTGCTGACGCAGGTTTCCACATCGCAGGCTTCTCTGATCTGGCAGGAACTGGAGGCTGAAGAACAAGAGCTGCAGCTCGAGGCACCCCAAAGGCCTGCAAGAAACTCCTGGAGGCCCCGTGGCCGGAAGCAGAGTCCGGGCACCCCCCAGCACCCAGACGAAGGCTGCATCAGATACTTTGTCCTGGCCACTACGGCCGCAATCGTGGCTCTCTTCTTGAACGTTTTCTACCCGCTCATTTACCAGACCCGCTGGAGATAGACATGGGCGTGCGGCCAGCTGTGGGAGCAGGGCCGCTGGAGCACACGCCATCCTCAGACACTACAGGACGAAGATACTGGGCAGCAGGACAGAAACTACGGGGAAGGACTTGCCAGGGGAAGCATGGGGCTGTCGGCTCCCGCCTGTCTGCTCTGGCATCCCCTGTGCCAGCTGGCAGGGCTGTGTGGCCAGCCCGCTGCCTTGCCAAGGCACAGCCCAGAACCAGGAGCCCCTCTGCCCTCCCTCACCCTTGCTGGGAGCAGGGCAGACCTCATGGCTACCTGCCGCCCAGGAAGGGATGTCACTGCAGCAGCACAACCAGGGCGTAGGAGACCACCAGGAAGATCAACTGCCTCTGGCTCCCACAAGGGAAGCGGAGACTTGCCAGGAGGCTGCAGCAAGGGCAGAACGCCCTGACATGGGTCCTGGTCTGGCCGCCTCTCTCGGCTCTGCTGTTGCGGCAGCCTTGTGCTTCTTGGGGCTGGCACAACCTGTGGCCCCTGGGCAAAGCATAGTCCCTCTTGCTGGCCTCCCCCCTTGAGCCTCCTGGTGCCAGGACCCCTATCCTGGGGCTGAACAGGCTTGTCACTGAGGGTTTGTGAGCTTCCCTGCTCAGCCAGAGGCTCAGCCCTGCCACAGCTCCTCCCTAGGGGGCCTGGCAAGCTGGGCTGGGGTGTCCACAGTGAGCACCTGCCTCTGTGGGCTGCTGGGTGCTACCAGGCCCCCACTGCTATGAGGTGTGTGAGCTGTCCCCACTCAGCCCTAGCTGGTGGTGTCCTGGGGGAGATGGATCTCTGCAGGGAGAGCACAGTGCAGTGCCTTGTTAGTAGAGGGGACTGGCTGCCTGTGGGGTTGAGGAGTGCAGGTGGGACCTCGGTGTGTTAATAAAGCCAGGTTTTCCGAAGAGATGCAGTGTCCCTGTCCTGTGTGATGGAACCCCCACACAGAGGCAGGGACTCTGCGCTGAGGTTGATGACCTTCCTGTGCCTGAGGTGAGGTGCCTCTCCCTGGCCTAGCTGGCATGGGGACCGTGCCCTGGACTCTGCCGGGTGCCTGGTGCACCCTGTGCCGCAGTGGGCTCAGGGCAGCTCTGCCTGATGGTGCCATGGGGTGTGCAGTGGGGTGCAGTCGCAGCAGGACATGTGCAGGGTGGGGGGAGGCCAGCGGGGCCGGCAGGGTGCAGTCCTGGCAGTGTTTGGTCCTGTGGGGCTGGGGTACAGGCTGCAGCTCCAGCAGTGTCTGACATTGAGACGTGTTGCCCTTGGCTGAGTGTGGCTCAGGCTGCTCTGACGTGTTTGGGTGCGAGAAGTGACTTCAGAGCCCTGTGACTTCCTTTTCCATCTCCGTTGCTGTCCTGCCGGCAGTGTCCTTGGCTGGCTCAGGAAGGATGCTTGGCAGGGAAGGGGCTCGCTTGCATTTCTGGCTGGGGCTTGAGCTGGTCAGTGGGGAGCCCAGGGCACCCCCACCTCGGTCTTGCACCCCTCTTGCACATGTGCGGCGGTGTCCTCCCTGCCAAGCGCATCCCAGCTGGGGAGCCCAGCAGGGCCCTGCTGCGGTCATGAGGTGCCAGTCCTGGAACAGTTGCCTCATTGTCTGCAGCCCTGGGGCTCGGCGGCTTCCCCCACTCGCCCACGGCGCTGGCCTCGTGGGGCTGACTCAGTGCCCGGCGCCGGTGGGGTGACCTCTGCTCTGGCTGGCGCTGCTGCCCCAGTGTTGAGGCCCACAAGCTGCTGCCTGCACCTGCCTGCTCACCCTCCCTTGAGGTGGGTGGCCGGCAGGAAGGCCCTGGCTCCGTGCTCTCAGACCTGGAAATCCCCTCTGATCCTGTGCTGTTCCTCAGCCCCCGGCAGGTGCTGGCAGCCTGCCCCACAGCTCACCACTCCCGGCCGGGCTGGCTGGGTGCCCATGCTGGGGCGTGGGGCTCTGCTTGGACCAGCCCCGGCTGCAGAGCCCTATGGACACGAGTGCTGGGGCCCAGCTGAGCGTGCTGCAGCCTGGCTCTCCTCTGGTGGGCAGGCAGAGGCTGTCACTGGGCCCCTGGCACCCTGCCTTCCCTCTGCCCTGCTGCTGGCACTGGCTGCTGCTCTCCAGGCCCTGGGCAGCACATGCTGTGGGGGGTCCCTTCCCAAGGGGCTGCGTCCGTCCTGGGAGTGAAGAGGGATGAGGTTGGGCAGGGTGCTGGTCTCCCTCTCGCAGCCCTGGTTTCCCTCTCACGCCCACCTTCTGCTTGCAGGGTCTGCCCCCAGTGCCATTCGGATCCAGCCTGGCCCCCGAAGGAGCCCCGGCGCTGGCCGCGGAAGGCCTCCCCGAGCGCTTCGCCAGCCCCGCCGAGCGCCCGGCCCCCTCCTACAGCAGCATGGAAGAAGTCGACTAGGGCGTCGTGGGACGCCTGCCCCGGAGGGTGCGGGCCGGGCCAGGCACCGGGGGGTGGGGGGACGAGGGGTGTCAGTTTGTCCTGCGCTCATTAAACTCACTGTGGGCAAGGCTGGTGGAGCTGCAGGGCCGCTGTCCTCACCTGGCCATCAGCTGCCCGCACAGGTGCCACCTCTGCTGGCAAGCCCAGTGGGGGCTTTTCCTCCATGGTGCCCAAGCGCTGCCCTTACCCTGGGGAGTCGCTGCTGGTGACGCTGTGAGGACCCGGCGCCAGCCCCAGTCCTGCTGTGCAGCCCCTGGGGAGGAGCAGCGGCAGGTTCCTGTGGCGCTGGGGTGGGCTGAGGACCAGCCAGCTCCTGTCTGGGCTTCTCTCAAGAGCTGCCACCTTCTCCCGTGACAGCAGCAGTGGAAGCAGAAGCCACGTAGCACGCAAGGCCTGGCTGGTTGCTCACCACAGCTCCTTTTCCTTGGCTTCCTGAGTTTATCTCCTTTCTTTAAAGAAGCCAGAAGCTGATGAGCATCAGAGATAGCCCAGGCTCGCCCAGCGCATCTCACCGCCCTGCAGCACTGCCCAAGCTGCTGCCAGGGGTGGGAATCGCCGCGTCCTCTACAGCAGCCGCTCTGTTTGGTTCCTCCTTCATCCACCACCATCCCTGAGCTGTCCCAGGGGCTTGATGAGCCCAGCACGTCCCTCGGCCACTGCGGCATCTCAGCAGGGTTCAAGCTGGCTGGTCACAGAATCATTCTGGGTGGAAGAGACCTTTCAGATCATCGCGTCCAACCATTAACCCAGCGCTGCCAGGGCACCACTAACCCCTGTCCCTCATCTCCATGGCTTGGAAACCTCTCCAGAGATGGGGACTCCACCACTGCCCTGCCCAGCCTTTGACAATTGTTCCTCACGTCCAACCTCAACCTCCCCTGGCACAACTTGAGGCCGTTTCCTCTTGTCCTGTCGCTTGTTCCTTGGGAGAAAAGCCCGACCCCACCTGGCTCCAAGCTCCTGTCAGGGAGTTGTGCAGACCCAGAAGGTCTCCCCTGAGCCTCCTTTTCTCCAGGCTCAACACCCCCAGGTCCCCCAGCTGCTCCTCACCACACTGGTTCTCTAGCCCTTCCCTTCTCTGGACACGCTCCAGCCTCTCAAGGTCCTTGTGTTGAGGGGTCCTTGGTGGGGTCCTGCCCGTGCCCTCTTTCATCCGGCTTCTGTGGCCCCAGGAAGCTGGAGCAGCCCCCGGGGCTCCCCGGGCTGAGGTTCCCCCCAGCACCACTCAGGGCAGAGACCGGACTCTGCGCGGGAAGGGGAGGCCAAAGAGCAAAGGGAAACGCTTGAGGCCTTCATATCGTTTAAAATACTTTATTGCAACTTCATACGGTTCTCCCAGCAGCGGGACTCTTGCGTGTGAACGCCAAACCAGTTTACTTTTAAATTAAAACTTATTTATATATAAAAACAATTTGTTTCTCTTTGTGCAGACAGGCTCGGCAGCCCCGCCACGAGGGGCTCAGCTGGTCCCGAGGCTGGGGCACGAACAGCAGCCCCCTCTTTTTTTATTTTTTCCACCTGATAAGACTTTTTGTTTCTAGCCGCATCCAAAAAAAGGAAGATTTGGACCCTCTTCTCCACCTCCCCCTCGGGAGGACAAAGCCACAGACCCACGTGTGCAGAGGTCAGCGCGCAGCAGCCGCCTCCCGTCCCTGTAGAGTCTCTCTGGCTTCTGGTTAATACGATTCTACTGTTTAATGGTTTTCTCTTCGAAAAAGCAGCATTATTTTTTTCTTTTTAAACACTTTTTATAAAAACTAACAGACAGGATCAACACCAACAATATATATATAAAAAAAAAAAAGGCAATTATCTTTTTTTTTTTTTTTCCTCCAACTCAAGTGCGCAGCAAATTTTCCACCCTAGAAGGACACGAATTGGACCCACACGGAGATCTACGCGACGCAGCCCCCTCCGGAACGCGAGCCCGGCCGGGGGTGAAGATACATTTCACACTATAGCAGCACATTCAAATGGAATTCTTAAAACCTAGTCTGGTGTCTACGCTACCTAAAACCCCAACCAGCTTCCAAGTGAGAGTCTCCCGCGGCCCAGGGAGCGAGGGAAGGGGACGAAGGCACGATTTCGGGAGGAGAGGAGAGCAGCGTCCAGGCCCCGCAGCGGCCTCCTCCCTCCCCGTTTCCCAGCAGTGAACAATAAATTAAGCAGCCTCAGTGGGGCAGCGGAAAAGCCAAAGGGGTTGCGCCGGAATCTCGCCCAGGAAGCTGCTCCCGCAAGCGAGGGCTTCTCTGCTGTCCGCGCAGACGGGGAGCACGTCCCCCAAGCAAGCCGAAAACCCACAAATCCCAAATGGAACGGCGACAAGGAACAAGCCACGCGTCTCCCCTCCAAGCAGAAGCAGCCACGTCACCCCCCAGGAGCTACAGCAACCTGGCACCAAGCGGTCGGGACGGAGGGGCCAACAAGCACCTGCTCCCTCCTCCCCAGCGCTCGTTTCTCTCCGGAGAGCCGCGCGGGGCTGTAGCACCCAGCCCGGGGAGGGAGGTTGGCGGGTATAAGGATTTTGGTCACGCAGGCCGGGGCGCGAGGCTCGCTATCCATGATTGATGGCCCCCGCGGGGCTGGAAGTCACCACGATCAACACCCCCCAGGAGCCGGCAAACAGCGGCCAGCCGGGCTACGAGGAACACGAACTGAGAAACCTTTTACAACGTCGTTTTGGGTCCTGCTCCCCCTTCCCCAAGCAATTCTCACGCCCTGCCACCATGACAAACGGTCGCTTCACCCCTGCGGAAGCCGACGAGCAACGTCGAGCTTCACCAGCCCGGCCGCTCGCTCCGATGAGATGAGCTTGGATCCCGCTCCGCGCCGCCGGCGAGCGGCACAAATCCTGCTCAGGGCTCGGACGGAGGGGGCTGACCGAGCGGGGAGGTGGGATGTAGCGACCGATGGGTGCCCAGGGCGAGGTCCTGCTGCTGCGGCGGGGCTGGGCGGCTCTCGGGAAGGGCAGGCCGGTCACAGGTTGATGTCCGTGACGTCTGTGGGGGTGCTGGTGGGCTGGCTGGCCGGGTAAGCAGCAGTCTTGGCAGTGCGGTATTCCTGTTGGGTTTGGGACGCCTGTTTCAGGCTCTCGGTTAAGGCTGCCTCAATCTGTTCCTGACAGGCTTTCAGGCAGTCCTGCGGGAGAGGGAGCGAGACAAGAGGGCTCAGTTTTCTGATGCTCAGAGGTGGGAGCCTTATAAATAGCTCAGAGCAGCTGCTGGGTTATGACTGTGGCCCCTGGAGCATCTAAAAACACACGAACAAGACAAAGAAGCCTTTCTCTGACCAGGGACATCTTCAGCTTGTCTGTGCTTTAGGCTCCTCCCCATGAGAAGCCCCGTGCTCTGGTTTTCTCCTTCCCACCTCCCTGCTTGACCACGCTCTCCAGGAACAGACCTTGTGCCCATCAGAGCTTTCCAGAGCATCCGGGCTCGTGCCTGGCCTCAGCGTGTGATTTCCACATCACAGCGGTCGCTCAGCTGCCACTGGTGACCGAGGGTGGAGCAGAACAGCTCCGCACGGGCTGCCATCAACCTCCACAGCCAGGACCCCGCAACCTCCACAACACGTGGATCACAGAGCCCCACCTGCCTCCCCCAGCCCTACATCCCAGGTCTCCCAGAGCTCCACGGGATCACCGGTCACTGAGAAGTCACGCACAGCTCTGCCTCCTCCTGTCCCTGCCCGCGTCTGAGCCAGGACAAGGTCACCCCTGCTCGGCGTCCTGCCTGGCACACACTCCATCACCTCAGGGATCTCTGGAGACAGCTGGACCCAACCCTCCGAGACCCTACAGCCACCCCAGCCCTACAACACCCCATCGACGTTGGGTCCATTACGAGAACGATGCTGCGGCCACCAAACTTCTCATAAGGGTTTTACTCGCCCCCACCAGCCCCACGAAGGGGAAGGCGCAGGGGACTGCGAGCAGCGGTGTATCACTTCTAATAAGCACAACCCGCCACGTTCTCCCCACACAAGCTGTAGGCAGAGGAGGAAACTCCTCCACTTGGACACCGGAGCACCACGATGCCCGAGAGCCACCACCAACGGGCACACTCGGCCCGGCTCCTGCACCAAGGCGACATTTCGCACCTCAGGCCGGAGCCGCTGGACCCCGCGGGGCCTCCTGCGCTGGCTGGATATTGTCACACACCGAAATCTCTTACCAGGAATCCGCCACCGGTTCTTAGAAACTGACAGAGGATGTGGCGAGCGAAAAATAGCAACGCCCACCTCGCCTTCCCGTCAGCGCAGCCAGAGCCACCCGCAGCCCTGGGCCCAGCTCGCTGCAGGGCTGCTCACCACGGCCGGCCCGGCCCCGGGTTCTCCTCAGCCAGGCTCTCGGTCGGTAATTTCGGTAGAGATGCTAAAAGCTGGCTTGGCCACACGCAGCCGGGCTCTTCTGCCAGCCGGTGAAGCCTCGGGGCTTGGCAGGGGCTGTCTCGGGGGCAGCTCGGCTTGTCCCAGCCTGTGCGCCCGCCACTGCACAGCACAGACACCAGCGGGTCTGGTTCTGCTTTGCAAGGGACCAGGACTGGTCCAGAGTGGCTCCAAGCCTCACCTCAGCGCTGTCCCAGCCAGCCTCAGCGCGCTGGCCCAGCTCCTGCCAGCCACGCAGCCGGCACAGCCCAGCACCACGGTCCCCACCAACTCCTCGCACCCCCAGCGAGGGGACGGGGATCGCTGCTCCAGCGCGGAGCCGACAGGGGACACCGAGTCGCAGCCAAGGGATGCTGCGGGGCCAGGCTCGGGGAGAAGCATCAGCACCACAAACACGGGGTGCTTCCCCCCGGGGAGCCCTGAACCGCTTCGGACACATCCCCAGGGCTTCCCTCTGCCACCGGAGCTGCTCCGGGGCTGTTTGGGCAGCACCTCGCCCTGGGCAGGCCGTGGGGCAGAGCAGATGCTCTCCCGAGGCTGGGCAGGGAGGGGAGCAGAGGCGCTGGGCTCCATTTCGGCCGCTCTCCCTGCTTCCCACCTGTTCCCTCCACCAGCCCTGACCCAGAGCAGGTTTCAGTCCCTGCCCCATTCACCGCAGCAGCTTGAGAGCAGCTGGCTGCACTGATTCTCTTTAGAAAGGCTCTGGTAAATGAAAAAAGAGAAAGCCACACAAATAGATCAGTTCGCCCTCCTGCCCCGTCCCCTCCCCGCCTGGACAAAGCCTGGTGGCAGCCACCCACCCGCTGCGGCACCGGCACCTCTTCCAATTCCCGACGATGGTGTCAGGGGACTGTAACTAACCCCGCGCCCGACTGCCGGCATCAGCACTCGGGCAGAAGAAAAGATCAAAAGAGGCCCCTGGCAGAAGAAAGGCTCCGGATTAATTCACTGTGGCAGGAACAACCCGGTAGCAGGGAGCCCGACAGGGTCCCCGTGGCCCCTTCGAAGGGCAGTGGAGGGGCAGGCAGATGCCCCCCACCATCCTGACGTCCCCAGCGAAGCCGCCGTGCCAGCGTCCTGAAAAGCTGCGTGTCCCCGACCCCCTTCCCACCCGAGCCTGGGCACCTGCAACCAGACACCGGGGGAGGTCAGCAGATGCCAAGCCCGGCTTCTCCCTCCGCCCCAGCCCACCCTGTCAACCCGATCCGGCGGCACCTGCCCGCGCAGGAACCCACACTCCCCTTTGTGCTGCTTTTCAAAGGCTGCCGAGCTCGCCCTGCTCTGCGCAGGCCAGGAGCTGACCGCAGCCACGGGACTGACCGAGGGTGCTGCACTGAAAGGTGCTCGCTCATCTCCAGGCTCTCCTCGAACCAAGGTTGGCACCATTATGAACAGTCTAATTTCCTCTCCTAAGAATCACAGAGTCATTTCGGTTGGAAGAGACCTGTAAGATGATCAAGTCCAACTGTTCCCCCAGCACTGCCAGGGCACCACTAACCCCTGGCCCTCAGCACCACATCTCCACGGCTTGGA
>JAVSBS010021656.1:0-11768 GCA_033124195.1 Coracias cyanogaster
TTTCCAAGCCGTGGAGATGTGGTGCTGAGGGCCAGGGGTTAGTGGTGCCCTGGCAGTGCTGAGGAACGGGTGGACTCGATGAGATTAAAGGTCTCTTCCAACCAAAACAATCTGATGATTCCATGATTACATTTTTCACCCTGTTACTTTGCAGAGGCAAAGCTGAAGCCCCCAAACAGGCCAGTAAATGCAGCCAAAGCCCAAACCACGCTTCCCACGGGCTTCTGCTCGCCATGGTTCACTGGCTGGGGCTGCAGTCGGTAGAGGACATGGAAAACTTACATGAAGCGTGTCCACTGGGGAAGCTTTTCCGTCCCTCTGTCACTATGCTGGGGTCACCCGTGCACACCAGCTCCGCGTTCGCTCGTCCGTCCGGGAAGCATCGGTAGAAGAAGTCCGGCCGTGGCCTAGGGCAGAGAACAACACGCACAGACCCCTCACACGACGCTCGGAGCACCCAGGTCTGGACGCTGTCACCAGCCACCTCACACAGCTCCCTGCATCGCGCAAAGGGAAGGCGGCGATGTGCAGTCTGGGAAGTGCCAGTCTGAGCAGGCCTGAACGAGCCCACTGAATGATGTCTGGAAGCAGCAGGTCCCTGCCAGCCTTTCTTCTAATGTTTAATCACCTTTACAGCTAGAAAACCACTTTCTTTCCAGGCTGAGCACGCCCAGCTCCAGCTGATGGCCCCTGCTCTTGTAGTTCTACCACTGCCTCCCCTCCCCGCATGGCACAGCCAGGAACGAGCCAGTTTCTCACCTCCCCACGACGAGCTTCAGGGCATTCGTGAAAACCCCGTTGAGGGCGAGAGCAAGGCTGGCAGCTAGGAGAGAGCAGAGGGGTCACGTCAGCAGCTCCACATCCAGGCACAGGCAGAGTTCAAACTTCAGCGGGAGCCACACGGCTCAGCTTTGACACCCCTGGCACGACGCTTGTGCCCAGCGAGAGCCACGGACTTTCTGGGAGGCCCCGGCTCCAGACACCAGGACAGACCCTCGGGGGCTGCAGCTCCCTGGGAGAAGCGGAGCTCACCTAGGCAGGCTTCCCGCGTGTCTTCTCGGTCAGCGTTCAGGAACACCCTGGCCAGGACAATGACCAATAAGGGAGACAGAAACGCGATGAACTGCCACAAAACGAGAGGGTTGTTAAGCAGCGTTTGTTAGCAAAGCAGGTTTAAGCACTTTCACCAGAACACAACAGCAACTGCTCACGGAGGCTGGATGCTTCCCCCAAGCCAAGCGGCACTCTGTCCTCCTCAACAGAAAGCTTCTACTGGAAAGCAAAACCAACCCCAGCTGTATTTGCAGCAAACCCTGAGCTCCCCAGAGCATGGCCACTCCTCCTGTTCCTCACCCAACAGCAGCACCTCACCTGCAAAAGCCCTTGGGGCCACTGGATGTTGCCTGTACAGAGGTATGAGGGAAAAAAACCACAACAGGCAACAAACACTGCAGTGCACTAAAAATCCCCTTCCTGCATCCCACTCCTTCGCGCTGAGCAGCGCTGAAGATCCTTCCCCGCTCTGAGAAAAGCCCAGCGTGTCCCCAAAACAAACAGCAGCTCTGGCACTGGGTGGCTTCAGGTCCCTCCTGCCCAAAACCCTCTCCTCTCCTCGAGGGTGTCCCTTTGCAGCACTGGCCACAGCACCCCAGCCCTGCACCCCAAGGATCAGCTGTGTCAGCAGCAGCCACGCTGCTTCTCAGCAAAAAACCAGGGGAGCTGCTGACTCAGAGAAACCCTGTTATCACCCACAGCATCTCAGCAGCTCGGGGATTTCACCCCGGGGGTGTCCATGGGGTGTGTGACCGGCTCCCAAGGAGCCCGCTACCACCCGAAGTCTGGCTTTACACCGCCAAACCCAAACGCTGAGGTTTTGGCCCTAATATTGAGTGTTTCTCTTGCAGAATAACACAAGGGCTATTTGCTAAGGAAGCAGATGCTCGCCCGAGCCAGGAGCCGCAGCACGCTGCCAAACACGCCTGCTCTGGAGGAGACAACCCCTTTGATGGGTATTGCCTGCTTGAAACCCAAGAGTTTTGTATTAAACCCTTTAAACAGCACCTAGAGAAAACATTTTCATCATAAAATAACAACAAAACCGTGCTGAAAACAGCTGCTTTCAGGCAAAACGTTCCCCAGTACTGAGAGACACCCTGTCCTCCGTGGTCCCTGTGACCTGGGTGTGAAATGGATTGGGAAGAGGGAAAACTGCCCGCTAATTTTGCTAAACTTGGCTAAAATTCCAAAGACAACCCTGGACGCTAATGCCTGAAGAGATGACAAAAGGACTGCAGATGTCTAGTCTGCACTGACACATTGGGCTTTCAGTAACTAAGTAATGAAGAGCTCCAGGTACCGGCCATCCCGGCCCTGCGCTGGGGGCTCTGCTCTAAAGGGTCGCTGCTAACCGGAAAAAAGCCGCGGGGAAGGCAGGGCCGGGCTGAACTTACGAACATGGGCAGGGTGGGGACATGGTCCACCTGGACGTAGGGGTTCTTGTAGAGCCACATCTCCTCGGGCTGCACCACACGCTGGAACGGCGCCAAGAACTCCATGATCCTGGGGAGGGAAAAACGTTAAAAAAACCCACCCGATTTGGGGCCAGGCTGGACCCACCCCCCGGATGTAGGAGCCGGCGGCGGGGAGCGCGGCCCGCCCACACCGCGCAGCGCCGGGGCCGGGCCCGGGGCCACCGAGGGCTGCAGGGCCGGGAGCCCCGCAGGCACTCACCCGAAGGCGGCCAGAAGCAGGCCCCGAACCGCCGCCTCCGCCGCCAGCTCCGCCGCTCGGCCCTGGGCCCGCAACATGGCGGCGGCGGCGCGGCCGGGGCGGAGCAGGAGCCCGGCGGGGCGGAGGGGCCCGGCCCGGCCCAGGTGCGGGAGCTCCGGAGCTCTCCACGACCAAGGGGTCCGGCCCGGCCCACCCCGGGAGCAGGAGCCCCGGGCCCCGGCCTACCGCGGGGCGGAGGGGCCTGGCTCAGCCCCGGGAGCAGGAGTCCCAGGCCCCGGCCTACGGCATGGCTGATGGGCCCGGCTCGGCCCTGCCTGCCCCGGGGCCCTCGGGGGCTGAGGGGCCCGGCCCGTCCCTTCCCACCCCGGGAACGGGAGCAGGAGCCCCCCCGGCCCTTCTAGGCCGAGGGGCCCGGCCCCATCTTCCCGCCCCGGGCCCGGGCCGCGGCCTCCCCCGGAGCTGAGGGGCCCGTCCCGGCCCTTCCCGCCCCGGGAGCCCCGTCCCCGGTCACCGAGAGGGAGGGAAAAGCGTTTTCATCGTTGGAACATTCAGAACGATTTATTGAAGTCAACCTCAAGCAAAAATTTTCAAATCAGTGGAATGTCATTAAAAACCTTTCCAAATGAATCCTCACGGAAGCAAAACCACATCTGAATTCCAAAGTATTTGTAAAATAAAAAAAGGCAACATCTCAGTAAATATAATGTACAAAAATTATATGTTCCTACCATCACACACATTCAGTAAGAAGCTAAAATATTACAGGCAATTCTAGGTACGCTATAACTAGTTGACGGGAGCTAGCTATGTACAGGGTAACCAAGCTTTACAGGTTTCACACTATGCAAGAGAACATGGGCCGAACAACAAAACCCCCAAAATATCGTATATCTCAAAGTCTATGCGGCAACATCAAGTCATAATACAGTAATGCCCCAGTGGAACATCGCCAGGGATAGTTAACACTACTTCGTTAGTGTCAAGAGCTTCTAGTCAACCCCCAAAAACTCTTACGATACCGACTTCAGTGAATATTGATGCTTTGCTAGTAAAGACTCGAGTGATTTCGTTAAAATAACATTTCACAGAATCTACAAAGTTTGTTACAGATAAACAAAGTCTACGGAAAGATCGACTCTACAAAGGTCATCGTACGGATCCAGAGTACATGGGGATGGCAACGGAATCTGCGGCTATCGGTGTTGTGCAAGGGTGGCTGGCGCCGAAGCGGGCGGCTCGCGGAACGACGCCCCCGCGCCGGGCCAGCGCTTGTTTGGGAAGGAAAAAAGTGACACCAGAACAAGAGGCAGCTCGGCCGAGGGATGGGAACCGGGCGCTCATCCCGCCCGCTGGTACCCAAAAGTGGTGGGGAGTGCCGGGGAGGGTCCGTGCCGGCTGCGAGGCCGCCCGGAGAGGAGCGGGACGCGGACGCCCCGGCCCCGTGTTGGTACCACGTGAGAAACGGCGGATGAGTGGATGGCTTTGGCAAACTCGACGCGCTTTCCCTTTTTGATTTCGCGTTCGTTACGGAAGCCGGCTACGCACAGCGCAGTTCCAGCATCACAACGCCCCTCGCTCCACAGACAGCCCCTCACAGGGGTAACAACCACCTGAGCCTGGCACTCAGGAACAACAGAATAGGAAACTGCCTTTTTTTAAAGTTTTTCTTCCTTTTTTTTCTTTTTTTTTTTTCCTTTTTTTTTTTTTTCTCTCCTCAGAACAACATCATGAATACATCCAAAGTGTAGGAGTGTATCGTAAGTGCAAATGTTTTTGCTACACAAAGATAAAACGGTGGGGGAAAGTGGATGGGAAGCGGAAGGCGAAGGGCCGGCGCGACCGGAGGCTGCCGGGCCGCCGCTGCCGCTCGGGAAAACCCCCGTGTGCCACGGATTCGCTGTACAGTGGGAGCGGAAAGAAACTCGGGGGGGGGAAACTCAAGGACATTTTCAATGTAGTATACAAAAACAGGTATGTATAAATTAAAAAAAAAAAAAAGCTGTATAAGGAACCGCAGAGCTTCAAGTACATTAAACCCTGAATTCAATGAGGCAGAGGTTTCCATGTTAAAGTGACTACTTCGTACCAGCGCTGGACACCCCCCTCCCACCCTCCTCCCCTTCCCCACCCACATAGTTCTGTAAAGTTTCAATATATACAGATTTTATGCTCACTGTTAATTACGTCTAGTAATTGTGTCTTTCCCATTCCATCCTGAAATTAAAGATACAAGAAGTTTTTCAGAACAAAGGCCAAAATCACACATTCCAGCCCTATTACTCCATTTGAACAGCTTCTCCAAGACCCTGGTGGTGACCAGAGAAGGTAATTTGCCCACCAAGTTGCCTTTAACGAACGTTACCCTTCCTGAGCTGCAAACGCCTTCAACAACCTATTGATAGGACGAGTCTACGCTAATCTGAAAGCTACAACAACTAATGCTTGCACCACTGTGTAGAGCACGGCAGCAACCGGCGGTCGCACCGCCCGGCCACGGGCTGCAGAACGCGGGCGCTGGGCGAAGCTGCGAACCGTGGAGAAGCTCCAGTAAACAACCAAACCCCGTTAAATTCGCAGAGTGGCTCAGACGCTGCGCTCCGGGGAGAGCCGCGGGTTCGCCAGAAGCGAGAAAAATTTAAAAGAAATGGGGGAGAAAAGCGTGAGTGTGCGTTCCGGCTCCGGAACCACCGCACGTCTTCAACGGCGGATCTCGGTTCCCAACCGAAATCTCCAGCAGCTCTGTGGATTTCTTCCAGACCTCGGCATGAAACGACCGAACTATTCCATGCTACTTATCTCAATTTGGAGACCGCACAAATTTCATTCGGCAGCTGCCTCCCCCTCTGCCGATGCCAACTGAGGAAGCGGTTGGTCAACCTCTTCCTCACAAAGGAATCACATCATCGCTACCTGGTTCACAAAGATGCGGTTAAAACGCGTGTTTGGACATTGACATGTGGCATATAGAACAAACCCCTGCGAGATACTTCGAATCCGGCATTTTCTTATCTCAGAGCATTCAAGTTTTTTTTTAAAGATTCACCTTCTCTCCAGTGGCGTGAAATCCAGCTCGGACTTTTTGTTCCTAAGTTGTTCGAGCTTAGAAACCGATCTGTTTTCCAAGTCCATGCCCTTCCGTTGGCTATAATCAATCTTTTTTTGGTGGAAAAAAAGGAGCACCTCTAAGTAGCTTAAAAACCAAGTTCACTGAGACACCAGGGGCCTCAATTCACAGCATTTTAAAGCCTTCCGTGACCCTCTGCGTGTTCCACGATGCCCGGCACATCTCACGCGGCGACTGACGGTCTGTGGCTCTGGTCAGGAGCTCGTGAGGGTGCTCTGGGGCTGCCACATCATCTCCCCCCGTCAGTACGTCACCACGGGCACAGAACGGAAAGAGCAAATGGGTCACCCGCACGACAGCGTATCTGCAATGGCCAGAGTGCTCTGACCCCCGACCAGAAAAGCATCTGAACGTTCCCAAGCCTAATAAATAATATAACGTAAACACGAGGCCTTACAGACACTGTGGCAAGAGCTACGTTTGGAGTTTCTGAAAAGGTTCAACACCTCCAATAAGAGCTTAAAAAGAGACACTCATCACAGAAAATGTAAACAAAAATAAAATCATTTTTGTAATTTTTTTTTTTTTTTTTTTTTTTTTTTTTTTGTAAAAAGTAGCAAAATATAGCACTGCTTTCAAGCAAGGTTAGTGTTTCGGACATTCACTGACCACAAGATGAAGTGCTTTAGAGATCCCGACAGCCCCGTGCCACCAACTGACCCACGAGGTACCCGCAGTTCTGCCACCCAGGACACCGCAGGTCTGGAGGAAAGGCACCTGCAGATGTCTGGAGCAGGAACTGCAGCTCAGTCACGCAGCACGGCAGCTGTTCCAAGGGACTGTAGTGTATCTGTCGTTTTACAATTGCACACAAAGAAAATTGCCCCCCCTGCACGTAAATTTGAGGACGAGGAGGACACCAGCCAGAGGCAAGACGTGCTCCAAGATCCCATTGTACTTTTCCAGCCTACTCTTCTTGAGCTGAGAAGTCACCAACGTTCCTGGAGGTTTATGGAAGCAGTTTCCCAGAGACAAGGTTCTTAATTTAGCAAGATGCCAGCAACACTTGATATCGATTCTTTTCACTCAGGATTATTTTCAGTACTCAGAAAAAAAGCCAGCCCGAGGTCAGCTGAGAGTACACGTGAGAAGTGCAGGGCAGGGGGACGCACAGTGCTTTGTACGATGGTGGGCTAGGGGAGGAGGTGCACCAAGGACTAACTTCAGCCTCGGGGAATGAGTCCCCCCAGGTCCCTCACACAAGAAATGGGGAAGGATCGCTTTTGATAGGTTTTCAAAGGAAAATCCTGAGCAGGAGCCTGCCCAGGCCACTTCAAAAGCCTTGCTGAAGGAGCCCGTCTCTCTAGTGATGAAGACTAAACCCAAGAGAGAAGTGTCTCCTGAGGCAAACACAGCCCGGTACCCAGACAGAAAATACCCTGATGGCTGAAGAAGTGCTGACATTTTTCTTAGCTCAATTAACAATGAAGATTGAAGTCAGGAGACCTCTCTCAGCAAAACCAAATCCAAACATTCAATCAAAACACGCACATGGGTCGGATTCCTTCAGTGCTCAAACTTCCTTTGGAGCTAACGGGAGTCTGAGAAGGTGGCAACAAAGACCCAGACTGGTGGAACTGCCCCAAAACCAGGGAGGGCTTGGCAGGTCACAAATACGCACGCACAGACCGATTCTTCAGCCAAAGGCGGCAACGGCAGAGCTCCCCTGGCAGGATCAAGGCGCCTGTTCTGAGGGAGCTGCGGTACCTGACCGAGGCCGGGGGCTCTCCTCACTAGGAAGGTTTCCCAAATGAGGCGGGATAAAGAAATGACCATTGCGCAACTCAGCTCGTTCTGAATTTCCACCTGTCTGCAAACACTGGTTACAGCTCTTGAGCAAAACCACGACTTCTCCTTCCTTAACCAACGCCAGATCTCGTGTTACAAACGCTTCCCGAGAAGTCATACACCTGATTTCTCATAGGAAAAGCTTTACAATAATATTTGTAAGTTACCATGATCTATAACCTACCTTCTCAAAATGCCTTTAAGAACAAGTACTGGAATAGAGGCATTTCAGGGTCACCTGGTCTGAAAGCCACGTCTGTCTTTATGGCATCTCAACTTTACACAGAGCAGGGAGGCTTCGCTCTTTTCATAGACTAGACATAAAAGTTACGTTGGCTTTGCTATTTTGTTTTTAAAGACACGTTGACTGAAAAAAACCAGATCTTCAACACCCTTTAAAAATTAAATAAATAAATATGTTGCTATGCTTTGCTTTCTACACTCAGAGAACATATTTTAAACAGAATATTCTTTTCACTGTCAAAAGGTCTACGTTTTTTCTTTGAAGGCCAAGACGTTTCTGGTTTCCAACAGTAAGAGCTGCTGTAGCACATTCAAGGATAAAAGAAAGCCCAAACAAGAAAGCCCAAACAGCACCGCTTGCTTCTGCTCGCTAAGATTAAATGGTCCCACTTCCAGTTCACACACGACGGCTCTGATGATGAAGACTGAATGTGTCATAGCAGTCTCTTCAAGTTTGTCGCCTGTTTATCCCTCTTCTCCCCTCCCTTGTTTGTTTTTAACCAAATTCACTCCTTCGCTTCTTCTACAGGATTCTGTGCTTCCAATTTGCACTTGATCTTGCTCCAGTACTCGGGTGCCACAGGAGATTTGGGGTCGTGTGCGGAGCAGCAGGGACGGCCATCCAGCGCCGATGCCACCAGGGCTCCCCTCTCGTGATCTTTACAGAACGAGTGAGGGCAAAACTCACAGAACGAAACCGCAGGATTGCTACAGACGTCGCACTGATGCCACGGACATTCCCACTTTCCTGAGGATGGGAGAGGAAGAGAGGAGAGAGAGACAGGGAGCTGAAATTAGTGCATTTTGGGGACAGCACTGGCCTTTAACCTTTAACTCCACCTTGTAATTGTTCAGATAAATGCAAAGAAAGTGCAGAAAAATCAGCCCTTGCTGTAGTTGCTACTTCTGCTCCTCATTTACAAGAATCTGACTGGCAATGGTTCTTAGTCGTGTTGTATTTTGGAGCCCCACTTGGCTCAAAAGATGGCTGCACACCTAACCAGACTCTGCAGGATCTCTGCAACGTCGGCAGCAGCACATTTCAGCTCAAACGCTGCACAGGAAGGGCCATCGGGAAGCCATTTGCTCTTACCAAAAGGTGGTTGGGTCAGGTTAAGGCATAGGAGGTGGTACGCTTTGGGACAGTCCTTCTTGTCGCACATGACGAGCTCTCCCCCATCTCCGCACTGGAAGCAGTTGTCTTCGTGCATCTGCTTCTGCTCCGTTTTGATTTTCCGTTTCTTCTGCTTTAATTTTGCATTCTTCACCTTCTCTTCATTCGCCGTTGCAAACGCTGTCTGGCAATTACAAAGATCACAGCACACAGTCACTTTATAAACCCCTTGCATTAAAAATTACTCGACTCTGGGTTATTATTTGCACGAACAATGCTTAAATTAAATCCACTCAAGAGAGTCCGTAAGCTGTCGAAGCCAGAAATGCCCAGCCCACGTGTCTGAATTAACTCAATCTGGCAAATCGACTTCACCCTGGACAGAGCAGCACTACAGTGCAGAACTAAAACCTTCAGCGATTTTCAAGGGTGCAGAGTATTACACAGACTAAAGCAAAAAGGTAAATAGAACAAAAACCTCTTTTCGCCCTATTTTCACCAGATCTCTGGATTTGGGAAGAGAAGCTCCAATTTTCACCCACGTACCTTTGGACGCACTCCGAGGAAGCCGCTGCAGTTTTCCGCTCCGCAGTGACATTCAGTCCTGCCATTGCCCAGGCAATCCAAATTATAATTAAACGTTAACTCCATTCCTGAAATGTAAAGAAAAACAATTCACCCACACAGGCCCCGAGGAAACACAGGCTGGGGACGGTGACATTTCGTCAGCAGTTCTCTCTGCGGAGTCTGAGATCTGGCAGCAGCATGTTTTAAGAGGGTTCAGCTTCAAACTATTTCTATCTGTAAGACCTCTGCAAAAACTGGAATGTAAATATTTGCCTCCACGACCAAGCTCCTCAACGTCACCGCTGCTCAGTAACTTCAGAGAACGAAGCCGCGGCTGTTAGGAACTTGGACGGTGCCACCCCTTACCTGCAGGAATGTCACAAAGCGCGAAGAGTCCGACTCGGATGTCACCGTTCACGGTCCATTTCTGAGTTTCACAGTTTGGATTACAACTATGGTTCATAAACCGAGAGTAATTCCCCTTCGGGCCAGCGTCTATTATCCGGTCCTTCAAATAAAAAGACAAGCACATTATTTAGTGCTTACAAACAAAGGAAGGTTTCCTGCTGACTCGCGGCTAAGGAAGTAAAAAATACGCTTATTTAAAGTTAGTTGAGTGTTAAGTTTTCCCTGCAGAGTTAGTTTTATGAAGAAGTGCCTAAGTATTTGTGCTTACAGAAGTGTAACAGGCACAGAGCACACACCTAAGATCTCCTCACCGCTCGGTTCAAGTGCAGATGTTACCCTCCAGCCACAGCTCAAACACAGAGCGATGCTTCCACTTTGCCCCTTGTTCCAACCACAAACAGTTTATACTGAACAAGACGTAATATTTACCTTTGTTACAGTCAACATATAAAAATTGGTCACGCTGTTTTCATGGGCCCGTTTGATCCGCAATCTGCACTCTTCCTCGTCAATGAGCTCGCCAACGTATTCATTCACAAACTCACCCTGGGAGGTAGAGGAAAACAAAAATAAGAAATCCCTGCTTACTACTGCTTAGGACGATAAAGGGAAGCGGCCCAGAAAACAGCATTTCCTATAAAAATATACTCTAATTGTCACAAGAAGCACTGAACTTTAACCATCTGGCAGCCAAGAGGTGAATACAGGCCCAGGTACTTGTCTCAGCAACCAGCCCGTTCACAACACAAGGGCAGCAGAGCCACGCGCGGATTCTGCGTTCCCCGCACCAGCCAGACCTGCCAGCTCTCCGGAATCCTTTAAAGTTCCACGCTTTCTTTTGGAAAGGACAATGAGACAGCGTTCACAGGCTCTAGCCATCTAAGGCTTCATCCTCTTCAACGGCCTCATTCAGGGAAGGAAGCCGTCACTCCGGCTCCTTTTCCCCACACCGCACACAGGGATGCTCCTTCCCTCCACCAACAGAGCTGACAAATGCAGTCACCTCAACGAGCTCTTCTTCGGCAAGCACCAAGGTTAAGACACTTCTGTCTAAGCAGCTGAGCACATTTCACCATGACTGCCTCGCCCACACAAGTTTTGTGGTTTTTAACACGAAGTTTTCTGTGTGCGCTGGGGGTGCCCCGAGCTGCCGCGTTCTCCGTAAGCCCCTGCTGACGGCTACCGCAACCTCCGCCCCGCGCAGACCCACCTTTTTAATGCTCCTCTTTGTCCTGAGACCCCATCCCCGCCGATCGGTCTTTATGATCTCAGCGTCAGGGTAGAGTCTCTTGGTGAAGCACTGGTTCTGGCAGCGCTCCCCGGCCGGGCACACCTGCGGGTGACACTCGTACTGCAGCATCCTGTTGAGGCACTCCGACTCCAGCCCGCAGGGGTTCTCGTCCGAGGGCTTGCAGTTACAGCGCGGGATCTCCGACAGGTCAGCCACCTGGATCTGCACCTTCCCGATCACCTTGTTGGACTGCGCAACAACGGAAAAAGAGAAGCAAATGATGAAGACAATGCCCAAAGAACATCAACTTAGCAGTTTTACTGGAGGCCAATCATCAACTGACAGGAGAAGGCAAGAAAATAATGATTACGTCGTTACTTTTCCTCTAGACTTTTTGTTATGGTTCCTTCAATTCATTGGCAGACACACAAACAGAATCACAGAATGGTTTTGGTTGGGAGAGACCTTTAAGCTCAATGAGTCCAACCATTCCCCCAGCCCTGCCAGGGCACCACTAACCCCTGGCCCTCAGCACCACATCTCCACGGCTTGGAAACCCCTCC
>JAVSBS010021656.1:11868-28973 GCA_033124195.1 Coracias cyanogaster
GGGATGGGGACTCCACCACTGCCCTGCCCAGCCTGGCACAGCCCTTCACAGCCCTTGCCAGCAAGAAATTGCTCCTCGTGTCCAACCTCAACCTCCCCTGGGGCGACTAGAGGCCGTTTCCTCTTGTCCTGTCGCTTGTTCCTTGGAGACCCCACCTCACTACAACCTGTCACTGCTAACTTCAGAGAAGCCAAGAATCAGCAATTTAAGTGAAGAACATTAAAGCTCACGACTCCAGAGAGAACAATACAAGTCTCTCCCCAGTAGAGTTACTGGTTGAGGGACTCAAAGCACACAGAGTTTATCGCCAAGTACATCACTGGGATTTCTTCCAGCTAAAACTAAAAACATTGAAGGAACACCACCAGGTCCTACGTGTCCAAAGCTGCGGGCAAGAGTCACGCTCCGCAGCAGAACGAGCCGCTAACGCCAAGGCCAGTGTGCACAACGCTCACATCCAGCAGAATTCTGCCTTAGATAAAACCGTTCTTCAGCTGTTAGCTCTGTCACAAACACTCTGCTCAAGAACGTGTTATGGTACCATACGGTAGAACAAAAGATTCTTGAAAAGAACAACAAAATGACTGAATTTCCTTAAGCCTGAACTGTTGCAAACCCTGATTTAAGTAAACAGCTTATTCATGCACGGAATAAAGAGAGGAGAAGAAAGAAGCCAACTCACTTTAATGTGTTTATAAGGTGGAGGTTTCCTTGAATTCCTTTCAATTTCTAATGCCTCTTTGCTTTCTCTTTGTGCTTTCAGCTCCTGGAAGCGCTTTGCTGCTTCTTCAAGTGCTGTGCAAGGGAGTTCAAAATAGAAGGCAATTAGCACCGGCTGCTGTAAATGAATATATACATCTATGTACTTAAATGGATTTAAAAAAAGCTAGGAATAGAACTCTATAAACAAAGACATAAGCTAGAAATGAGTTATTGCAGTTTACAATGAGTCTACCATCAAGCACTTCTCAGTAGGTACTGAGATCCTGAACAATGATCCCATGCAGCGGAGCCCAAGCTCCATCTTAACATCTCCCAGTTTGTGGAAGAGCTGAACTTGCCCACGACAATACACAATGAGTAGGCACATAAAGAAACACATTTTTACCCGCAGTCAAGGGATCTTACATAATGTTTGCAATTTTACGTGAACACAGAACACTAGTCACATAATATTCCCATGCAGGTTAAGTGGTGATGGAGACACAAACACGTGGAATTTTTGTCATAAACCACTATAAACTTTGTTTGATTTTACCTTTCTTGAAGGTCTTGTTAATACTAGTTTGCCCCTCAGCAAAGCTTTTATCTCCTTCAACATAAGGGAAAACTCTGCCCTGGTGTACCCAATAGTAGTCATGTGAACCAAAGAAAAATACTGGGAAGTCCCCGATATCATGTTTGAGGCCCTGTATGTTGAGAGGCACAGACCTGGGATTGCAGATCTCTGCTGGCCACCACCTGAAAAGTGGAAGAAAAAAAAAGAGAAGAATCTAAGTTCCGTGAAACACAAACTCAGCTTCTGTGTTTGCCTCACTCGGCAGGGAAATAAAAGCCAGTTTTCCTTTCTTAAATTCCTTCCCGATGCAATCCAGGCTCCCTCTGGCAGTCCCTGGGAAGCACCAAATTTTGGAGAATTCTTTTAAGAACACAGGTGGCACCAGAGCGGGTGTCTCAGACCGTCTATAAGTGCCCGTGTTCCCGCAGGTGCCCAGCACGCCCAGGCCGGGACATCCTGGCTCTGCTTTTCCGGATCACCACTACGCTCTACAGAGCAAACACAAGCGCAATCCAGCATCCATCACTGCCTGGAAAAAGCAGAATTGAATTTCAAGGGCGACGTCGGACACAAAGGAGATGAATTATTGTGTTTCCAGTTCACGAAGACCGAGCTGCTTTATCTTCCTGTGATTCTAGAGCACGCTAAAAACATCCAGAGCGCTAAGAAACAAAACCAGCAAACTTGCCTGTAATTTCCAAGCTTGACCCAAACGATCTGCTTGTAACGAAGCTTCTTGCCAGCTTTACAGTCATTGCAATTCCAGCATCCTTCTGGCATGTCTATGTTGAGACACTCGGGGTGAAAGGAAGCTGGGCAGGATTCACAGCACAACAGTTTTCCACCTTGAAACAAAGAAACCCTGCTTGGTTTATAGAAGTAAAGATCTGCCTCCCCCAGCACACAGCAACCGACACGGCTTTTCAATCGACTGTTCCACAGCCTCATTCGCCCCACTAAACGCCAAAAGAAGGGGATCGAGTCAAAGGTGACAATGGTGGCTAAAGAAGACGGTGCAGCGCAACCACCCAACGCGCGAGGCGTGACTCCTGCGGCACCCCAAGGTACTGAGAGCAGCCGAGGATTCCTTAACTGGGAAGCTGGCGGGAGAAGCGACATTCCCAAAGGAAGCGCTGCCCTGGAAGCGGCACCGACAGCTTCAGTGATAGCCAAAACTTTGGTTTATTTCTTTGGCCGAGGCCTAAACGATGACAAACAACCCCATTTTTAAGCACCGCTTTTTCACCCACCACTGTCTGACCGAGCCCCCAGCGATCAGTCAGCGCGCGGTGAAACCCGCAGCCTATAGGTTGAGCAACGCTTTTCTGTACCGAGGACGTTCTGGAAGAATTGTCATGATAGGTGTGTTTATTCCCCAAAAAGAAGAGTTCACCGGTGCGAGCACAGCACACAATGCAGAGAGAGACACCCCACGAGTCGTCCCCGTCCCAGAAGTGCCCCCTGCGCAGAGGAAACCTCCGCGCAGCTCGAGTTCCAAAGTTTACACTTATTTGGACAGAAGCTCTTTTGGCTGGCTGATGTTTTGGCAGATGTCTGAAACGTGCCACAGCACATCTCTAAGCCACCCTCAGCAAACAAAGCAGCTCATACAATAAGACTTGATACATCAAACACATTGGAATATTTTATATATGCGAGTATATAAAATATAGACGTTTTTGTAGAGATATGATTTTTTTCAAAAAATATCAAGTTTTTGTGCCCCAGACAGAAAAACTGGGGGAGACTTGAGAGTGTTTAAAGCAATTTGCAATCACAGTATCCCAAAAAAGTGTGAATAGTCACTTTCAGATGTTTATGAGAAAACCTTGTCCACCTATAGACCTTCAACAGCGTCACTGCATTGGTTGGTGCGTGTCACAACAAGCATTCCTTAAACAAACCAGTTGCATCACCAATTCTGTATTTCCTCTGCTGAAAACAGTAAAATCCAACCGTATGGATTTTCCAGAGCTCCCCAAACCCATAATAAAAACCTGATTTTTAAAAAGTACGTTTTGGCAAGTGTTATTTCAGAGGAAATACAGACCCAGCGCAAGTCACCGCAACGTCACCCGAGATGGTAAAATGCCAAGAGATGCAAAAACCAAACAAAATCAAACACAAAACTTTCAGAGCTAAGCAAGAAAAAAAAAATAAAACAAACACCCAACACTTTGCTCTCAGGATGCATTAGTAAGATATCGCTCAAGCTAAGCAGAGGGCTCAAAATAATTTTTGTTTTCAGGAATCACAGGAACTACTGAAAGCCATCGGTCTAGCAACGTTCAAAATAACCTAACTTGAGAAGGGTTAACCGGGCACCGTTTCTGAACGCTCTTGGGGAAATCAAAATTTTCTGTGGGGAACACAAGAGGACATCTGAGCGTTTGACACGGACACCAGTCACGCCCCGTAAGGAACTCGGAGCTGCTGCAGCACCCCCCGCACCCGACTGAGCCGCTCTGCTCCCCCCCGGGCCCGCGGGTGCTGTGCACAGGACAGAGCCCGTCCGCCCGGGACCCACCCCCGGCTAGCTGGGGGGCAACGCGAGGCCCCGGCGCTGCCGGACAGACGAAACCCCGCTGCCTTCGCCCTTCGGACGTCCTCCGGATGGACACAGCACCCGCCCTCGCCCCACCTGAAAAGTCCTTCCTTCTCTCAGGCTCTGCATAAGCTGTCTAGATCTGAAACAGAACATCCCCCCCACTTCTTCCAGGCTAAAAATCAATTTAAGAGGTGTCTGACATCCTCCCGGTGATCCCGAACGGCAACAACATCGAGCTCCGTTCGCCTCCTCATCGCTGCCCTGAAGCTGGAACGGCCTCGGCCAGATACAAAGTGATTTAACCTCTTTCAAGGAGAATTTAGGGACAGCAA
Organism: Coracias cyanogaster; assembly: GCA_033124195.1. NCBI lineage: Eukaryota > Metazoa > Chordata > Aves > Coraciiformes > Coraciidae > Coracias > Coracias cyanogaster. The sequence continues at coordinate 16,028 of JAVSBS010021656.1, forward strand.
TTATTTTAAGCCCTTTTGTAATTTAAAAATAAATTTAAAAAAAAAAATTGCCAACAACATGAACACACGCTCACAATAATGAGTGAAGTTCGCCGAGAAGCGGTAAGTGGCGCTTGACAAGCAGACATTTCTCGTTTGATTTAGAGAGAGAAATAATAGGAAAAAGCGAAAGTAAATTAAAGAGAAAGAAACTATTTTGGTTACCTTTCTCACATTTCTTTTTGGAAGCTGACGAAGGAGGAGGAATCATAGGTAATTTCATCAACTCAGCACGATTTGACTCATTCAGTAGGTAGTGGGACTTATAGGCATATGAACTGAACAGGGGGTCTGAATGATCCTGCACTACCACCCCTATACGAAACAAACAGAAAGAGATGAGTTGCAATGAAACTACCCATGATTCCATAAAGGAGAACATAAAATAAATCAAATGGACACCTCTAATGCACGTATGTGTGAATGAAAAAAAAAAAAAAAAAAGATAAAAATGAAGAAAAAGAAAGGTCTGGCAGAAAGTTTCTTCGCTAAGAAAGAGGTTTATGTGTTGGAGAGACCGAATGAGACTTAACTGAGGGCTGAATAAGCGGCTTCGAAGGGGAATTTCGATTGTGCTTTTACCCTTGATTTGTGCATTTACAGAAAAGCACAAGAAACGCCACCGACTTTAAACCCGGGTGTCCCACCCTCCCTCCGGACGGAAGAAGCGAGCTGATGTGAAGAGCTGGCGGATGACGGTCGCTGCACCAAAGGTCACGCTGTTAGTTGGGGCCGCAGACGTTGTGTACGAGAACTCACCAACCCACTCACTACAGACCTGTCTCTAAGATCTTGTCTGCCAAGGTGTTCTGCCTTCACAGGGGCGTTGGAAAAAAAATAACAAAGGGGGAGACTGGTGATGCTGCGAGGCACCGGAGGGGAAGGAACGGGTGGAAGTTCTGCCCTACGCTGTTTGTTTTTCGGGGAAGATCCACCGGCCTGCCCGGGGCTGCTCAGAGACTCTGTTCTCCTGGACACCTTCATCTCACACGCTGCCTCTGCATTTCTCTGTCTTTCTCCACCAAGAAGAGTTTTCCCCACAGCTCCACAGAGCTGGGTGAGAGCCCCACTGCTACGGAGCAGAAGCGTTTGGCCAGGAATTCTGGAAGAGCAGAGCAACTGAGACCCAAAGAAGCAGGAAAGATGGGCTACCAAGAGAGCCCCCGGTTCTTGCCCTTGTGGGACGCACTTGGAGCTCTAGAGCACCTTTCAAAATGGGGTGTCTAATGGAGGGCTGCAAGGAGAAGGGCATCAGCCTACCTGGAAGGCACGTCCTCAGGAGGAGGCACAAAACAAGTCTGACCTATGCATGCAGTTAGGTGAACTACAACGTGCTTAACGAAGGAGAATGCAGGAAGGTGAGTAAGAAGTCTTAAAATGTCCCGTATCCCAAGCACCTCACGATAAGCAAGTCTGTGCATTCTACAGATTGTCTCACATCTACATTTCTCACCTCGCTTTGTGTTTCTCACTAAACGCTTTGCATCTAAATACAAAGTTTCTCCTGATCTCCACTAAAAGTATTTAATAACGGTTCTCACACACCCAAGTACGCCTCCAGCGCTCAGCCCCCGTTCCTCCGGGAGCAGGCACTCCTGCCAGCGGCTCTCCTCACCTTGTGTCCCTCACGCTGCCCACGTCTGCCTAGAGGGGACTCAATTCAACCCCTCCGGGGCAGTTTGCTCAACGAACACCTCGCACCGTCTCTCTGGTGGAGCACACCAGCTCCTGATGCCAGCTACGCCTGCTAGAAACAAACCCCACGAGAATTCTCTAGAAGAACAAGTACAAGGTCGCTGTAAAATACACAGGGTTCAGTCAGTGGTAATGGGTTGTAACTTTTCAAGTCCTCCTAACCAGGATTTGGTGAGTAACGTGAAATTCCATCTGCCGGGGTTCAGAGGTTACTTATATTGCCAGGAGAAAATACAGACTTCTGTAGTTTCGTCTCTGATGAAGCAAGATTCAGGTATAAACAGAATTACTAAATGTCAAATGAAAACAAAAAAAATCAAAAGAAAACAAAAAAGCATGAATTTTTTCTTCTGCTCTTCATTTACTTTTTGGAAATAAATGCAGGTCTGCGTGCTCAGCAAGCACAAGACTCCTTTACTGTAATTCAGTTCAGAATTCTACTCTTCAATTCTGATTTCTGTGACGTACACGTAAGACCGATGCCAGGCATTCCTTTTCTCAAGGCTTTAAAATAAGTCCTACCCAAGAGAAGCTGGAGGCCTCTACTTTACACCTTTGTTTCACAAAGTAGCCAGAACTTGGAGAAAAAATTCCCAAGAAGATTCCCTTTCATGTGTATCTGTAACAAACCACCCCAGATTTATAATCTCAGCGGGTTCTTCTGTCATGCTGGGATCTTAGGTCAGCTTCAGGCACCTGCAGCAGCTGCCCACAGGTTCAACCAGGTACAACTTCAAAGGAATTTCTTCAGCTGTTTTGTACCATGCCAGGTATCTGGACAGCACAGCTTCAGTGTTGTGAAATCGGCAGAAAACAAAAGATTTAGGCTAAGTCCAGAAACCCGCCCTTGCTTTTCGTTGGTACAAACAGGGCTTCTGCAACCCAGGGCAGAGACGCTCCTCTGTGGGTCCTCTGATGGCCAAGGTCCTACCACCTACCTCATGTAGGACAAGGCGTTGTTCTACTGTACAGAATCTCTCGCATCGATACTTACAAGGCCAGACTAAAGCTGGACTTGCCAAGAGACATTTCTAAGCTGACATTCAAGCCAGGGGAGATCCAGAAACCCTCCTGCCATAAACCTGTATCTGATCCTGGTACCAGACTGACCCCGAACAACTGAGGTGAAAACATGAAACCAAAGTGCTGAAAATACCATGGAAATGCTCCACCTACCACAGAAACTCTTCATAAAGACTCTAGCTCTAGAAAACAACTTCTTCCCGCCTGGTTAGGCTGGGCTTTGGGACATCAGTACTGGTTACACCGTAACGCCAAGGACAGACAGTCATCTTCCCAGAGCTGTCATCTGCTGCAGAATGCCCCAGAGCATCACCTGCTTCCGCAGGCGTTCCCAGCTCGCTCCATGGCAGACACGGCAGCCGGCGGGGCGGTTCAGACCGCGCGTTTGTGAGGGTAAGAAGACCACGGACTGGAATGAAACACGAACCGCGCACACGGCCACCTCAAACCCTGACCCAGAAGGGCACAAAGCCACCTACGATGCCCAGCTGGGACGTGCACGTCTACGCGAGGCTGATGGAGTCACATCTCGGTCTGGCGGCCCCCGAAATGTTTAAATAAACCCACGAAAGGAGAACTGCGGAACCGTGGTGGAAATATCTTTGTACACGTTCAGAGGAGCTTTTCTAAGGCTCAGTCTAAAGCTGACTGGCTCTCAGAGCTTCTGGAGATTTTTAATATTTTAAACTTGATCCTTTGCGGTGACTCCTGAATTACTTGGAAGTGAGGAAAGGGAAGAAAGGCGAGAGGGAGAAAGGAACTGACTCTGGCACCATCTTTCCCTTCCTGTTCAGAGATCTTTAATCACTACTCTGCTCTCGCAAAGTCAAGGCAATCGCTGCCATCCTCAACCCCCAGCAACCAGCGCAAGAGAATCCGTCATTTCAGGATCCATTTCACTTCCTCATTAGTGACTTTCAAAGCTGCTGAAAAGATCAGATCCAAGGGAAACCTCTGAAATACTGGGTGGGATCCAGATGATCAGCCACACTCCTAACCCTGGCACCGGGGGAGCAACGACAGCTTTGTATTATGGGACTAAAGCGACTGATGCACCAGAAGTTTTCAAGCTGCTACCTGGCAGAAGACCAGTGACTTTGAGCCATAAAGTAACAAGTGGGAAAAAAAAAAAAAGTAAGAAAAAGAAGAGAAAAAAAAAAAAAAGACGAGAACTTTGGCATATGGAAAATCCCAGCACGAAACCTGTTTTTACAGTGCTGCAAAGGGTTTCCTTTCAAAGTTCTCAAAATGTGATGGCAATTATAAATTAAAATGAATTTTTTTCTAGCTTGTGAGTAAATCCTACCTTTTAGCCTTAAAAACTGAAACAGTTTTAAGTTTGTGGGTAGTGAAGGAACCCCCCTGTGCCTAACGGACAGCAAGAAATCACCCTGCAGCCGCGCTCAGCCTGCAGTGGCCGGAGCTGGGGGCTTCGCATCCACCTTTTCCTACTGGCAAAACAAGTAGCCCCCTGAGAACCTATCGCTGCTTCTGCATATCCACTGTCATGGACCAAACCAGCAAGTGGAAGCCTCATGAGAACCAAATAATGATAATAAAAAAATAATCCCAGGCAGCATTTAAACCCCAGAGAGCCCTAAGGGAGGAGTTCTTTACGAAATACATCATTTTTATCACTAAACTGCACAAGCGACCACAGAACTGTTAAAGAGGGGAAAAAAAAGACCAAGTGTGCTCACCTCTTGCACAAACGAAACAAAAGCCTACATTTACAGCTGATGAGGAGTGATTCCGTTTGGAATGGTTACTACAGATGAGAATGTGGGATGACACAAACAAGCTTCCTGCAGCAATACAGCCATCTCCTGAGTGATAGGCAATGGGGCATCTCAAACATCTCACCATGCGACCTGTTTAATATAAATGCAGAGAAATGCTCCATGTCACCCTGGGGTCAGGATTTGGTAGCAGACACCTCAGACAGATGCAAGGCTGGGTTTTATTCCAGAGGACTCGATTAAAGAGAAACATTTACATCTTTAAAAAAACAAAACAAAACAAAACGTTCCACAAAAGTTAACTTTCAAACTCTGCTAAGAAAAAATACATGGTTTAAATCATTCCAGAGTCTACTTGTTTTAATATTTCTAAAAGGATTTTTTTTTTTTTTCTTGAAAAATAATTGCTCTAACGGCCACTACCAACTGTCTTTTAAAAAACCCATTCCTCGGCCTTGCATTACCAACCCTTGGCTTCTGTTAAACCCACATCAAACCTTGCACAACTACTAAACCCAGCAACAGAAGCTGACGGAAGCTCCAGGTTCGCTCCCCCAGCCGCTCTCCCACCCCCCCCATTTCAGTTCAGGACCTCAGGAAGAAGGAAACCCTCGCTCCTTGCTGCATGAGCATCCTCACTGTGGTGACGCACCGGAGCTTCTCCCGCCGGGGAGAGCCAGCTCTGCTCTCACCTTTGCTGGCTTTGTGAATGTCCTTGTCCACGGAGCAGGCGGTGCAGCAGTGCTGCGGGCAGCGGAACCCCCGCGACTCGAACAGAGCGGTGGCAAACTTGCGGACACAGGCCTCGTGGTAAAACTTGCCGCACGTGCTGACGGAGCAGCGCTTCACGTCTTTGCCAGGAAGCTTGCATGAAAAGCACGTGTGTTCTCCTTGGGGAAGAAGGAACAAGGAAGCCCAACTGTAACGGCCAGTTCTTGGAGACACGGACGTTGTCAGAACCTCTGAAGCAAACACCGGTTGGAGCAACTCGGGCTCCTTCCCTTCCAACAGGTACGTTGGTTGCTATAATCCACGTAACGGTGTAATTGCTGTTAATTTATTCCTTATTCTGAGTAAAACTCCAAGCAGTTTATTAGAGTTTTTTCTTAACAGGTACGTGCTAAGTGGAAAATGAGAATCTGGCCTCAGAGGTTAAAAAAGTAATGGAGTTAACAGGTTAAAAAAGTAATGGAGTAACACAAACCCACTCCCGGGGCAGAGGAACTTTCCTCCTCCGCTGGCTCGGACCAGAACACGGCTCCCTCGCAAAGCGGGAAATCCCTCCCTGAATTTCAGAGGCAGGAACACACTCACCATTTTTACACTCGCTGCAGATGAACTTCTCCTCAGGCATTGACTTCAGACCCAGACACTCCATGTGAAAGACGCTGCAACACTCGCCCTCGCAGGACACCAGAGACTCGCCAGAGCTCTCGCAGATCTGAAACAGGCAGACACGAGTCAAGAACAAGGGGTACCTGACATGCTTAAATGCAAACGACCACCAGTTGTTAACAGAGACCGGCTGAAATCTCTCCAGGGCCAAGACAAGGCAGGAGAGCTGGCCCATGTCCCACGGCAGACCCGAAAGTCTCCAGGCCGAGGACAATCCTGCACTTTCTGCATGTTGCCCTGTCCCTGGACACTGACAGGAGAGGCACAGAGCCACTACGGGCTCCACCTGGGCTCCTCGCTTTCTCATGCGCCTGAAGAGCAAGAGCAGCTTGTTCCCTTTCTATCAACCAGGAACCGGCCAGAAGACTCCAGGATTTTCTCTCCAAAATACTGGAAAATTCTCACTCTGCTTTATCCTCAAAGACGGTCTCCAGTCTTTGAATGGAGCAGAAAATGGCACCTACTTTTTGTAGCCGGTACAGGTGAGGTACCACATTCTAGCTTTTGAGCTTTCCAGCATGCAGGAGGGATTATGAATCGTTCCCAGAGCATAAAAACTCCTAGAAGACTTGGTATCTTATCTGAGATGTTGAATTATGAGACATGGTTGAAACAAAGTAATGTGAAAAGTCTGTCAGCTCAAACTAACAGAAACGGACCGTGCACCTTAGGTATTGGTTTCTTGGCAGGACCATCATTTACCTGACAAACCGTGTCTTTTTTACTGGTTCCAGTTCCTCTCCTGGACAAGCTGGAGTCTACCGACTGCACATCAGAAGCGTCAGCATCGGCAGCAGCTGATGGGCTGTCCGAACGCTTTCCAAAACTACCCTACAGAGAGGAGAAATCCAAGGCACTCAAAGAGGACACTTGCAGAGGACAACCCCATTGGGAAAAGACAATTCACATCACTGCTGATTAAAAGATCGTTCAATACATCAGGGCCCTTGAAAGCTGCTGAACCTCATTTAGGAGGACACAAGAAGTGCTGCTTTCTTGACAGATCTTTCACCTGTACAGCAGAAACCCACAAAGGTGTCTCACTTTGCCCAGACACCTCCCAGTTTTACACCAAGATACAGCAGCACCCCCACTTCCCAAAGAGCCGAAGGACCTTCCAAGGAGCACGTGGAGGCAGTGGCCTGAACCGGCGCTTTGCCAGACAAAGAAGTAGGGAAATTTGTAAAGGGAGATCCCATCTTTTTTTATATCAATACAAACGAGGGGATTAAAAAGAAAAATACCAGCTTTCTTTTTCAGATAATAAAAGCCAAGCAACAGGGCTTTACCTGTAAGTCGTTAAGTCCTCTTGAATCAGAGTCCGACGTATCTCTGTAAGCTGAGCTCGTCAGTTCGACATCGGTCGAGGCACGACTCCTTTTCTTTAAGGGTTTACAAGAATCTGAAATCTCGCTGGCACCTTAACACAACATACTAAAATTAGTTTTAATATATGTTCTTAACCTTTTGCTTAAAATTAATAAAGGAGAAAGAGGAGAGCGAGCCTGAAACTGCACTTTATGTGCTAGCCTAAATTCCCAGGGGTTGGTACCAGTTTCTCCTGAAAAGCTAACTCACTGAAAACCACTGTAGGAAGACCTTCTGACAAGCTTTTGAACACACTGACATAGCGGAGGAAGCTACTAAATAGTCTGTAACAGGATAAACCCTTGGATTACCTCTTCAGCATTTGTCTTTCAAATACAGCTAAGCAAAAACTTTCTACAGAAATGTCCAGAAGAAGGACTTGCAGCACATTAACAAGCACCATCTTTCCAACTAGTAACGTACAAAACCAAAATTAACAAGAAAATCAACCCAGAAAATCCTCACAGGAGAAATTAAGATGAGCATCTATCTTGTTGATCCCCAAGCATGAAGTCCTCTGCAGTTTACACAGAATAAAACCCTTGCCGGAGTGCGACGAGCCAGGAAGTTTTAATGAAGTTTATTTTCGTGCGTAACTCACCTTTCTGCAATCCTGTCTTCACTGCTGTCAGTGGAACCATTTCAACCTGTTTGAATAGGAAAATCCACAGTTAAAACCAGAGGAATTTTTCTCCCTAGTATTAAAAAGAAAACATTCAAGTTTAAGCGGTTAGCATCTCTGATCTCAGAGGCACTCTGTGCTCCCCTCCTCAGCGCGAGCCTCCTCGTCCTCTGCGTTGACTCCTACAGCTGCCTACGCTGAGCGCCGGGAGCCAAGGCAGCCACACGCGCGCTACAAGGTCCAGGAAGATGACCGGGAAGCTCTGTCCGTGTCCACCGGGCAGGAGCGGGGTTCATTTTGGCCACCAGCTCTGATGCAACCCCTGACGTTGCGTAGGCACAAGTTCCCGAGTGGGTTGGACGCTGGGTTAGGGAGATACTCCGCCATGGTGCGCTCCCGAGCTCCGGGAACAGCCGTCCTGCCTGTCTAGAGCACTGCAAGGCGCCTGCCGCCGCCACACGGGCCCCGGGCAGCGCGGCACGGCGCGGCACGGCTCGGCACAGCGCGGCGTTGCAGGGCTCTACACAGCTGCGGACTCGGCGTCGGCACACGCTGAAGCAGCCAGCCTCAGAACCTCGCAAAAGCTTCAAGTTCTCGGTCCTACGTCAGGAGGGTGCGTTTAGAAGCTGCTCTTGCCGAGGTAGGTGCAGCACGGGAGAATTTGGCGACTGTATCATAATTAGAGGAGAAAGCTGTTGCCTAAAATCCTGGGTTTAAGGTTAAGAATTACAAGTTATTTCTTTACAGTGTGGTTACATATGCAGGGAGAAACACATCTAGTAAATATTTAAGGATTATTCTATAATTTTTTTAAAAAATATTTTATTTTGTTGTACAATAGGTAAAAACATACAATAGAAGGATTTGTATAGGATACATTTCGTAATACAAATATAAAATCTAAACAATCACTTTTATTTCTCCACTAGTCACTGTAACAGTAGCATTAACATTTTGTTTTTTTTCCCATTAATTGTACTCTTTCCAGTTATAATTTTATACCAAGTTGTTGCAGACTAATTTGGGAATCAGTTGCAAGAAAACTTGACTTTGGGTAACAAATATTGTTGCATAATTGTAAGAAGTTAGTAAGATTTTTTTTTCTTTTTATATAACTTAATACATTCAAGGTTATGCGCATTACAGTGCATCTGTGTTTAATTTCTCGTCATATACTTTTCCTGAGAAAAGCACTTTCATGTTCATAGTCTTAGTTAGCCGATAACATAAGCAAGCAAAGCTAACTGGGATCCATGAAGTTCGTATTGTTGGTTCTTATACCTTTGTTAAATTAAGAAACGTTTTACAAACATCAAATAACTCCTTTGCAAACAGGGAGGCTGCAGCACCTGCAACGAGAGGCCGAAGGGGCCGCGCCGGGGATCTCACCCCCAACGTTTACGCTGCTTTAAAGTTTCTGCAAGAAACTTCTAGAGTTTGAGCGTTCTGCTGGTGCAGATGCAAATGCCACGGCAGCGAAAGAAAAACATGGAGAAAAAAAAAATAGCAACTGGGTCCACTTTCAATCTCTGAAGTGAATGAAGTGCAAAACAAAGCGTAAAGGGCAAAGAATAAATTAAAAAGAGATAAAAACAATTTTTTCCCCCTTCCCATATAAATCTTTAGCCTGACTGTCCCTTTTTAAAAGCTCTCACTGGTCAAAGCTATACTATGAAATATTTCATATACAGTTCTCAGGTTTCAAGTGGAGAGGTCCTTGAGGAGAGAAAACCAACCATGTAAGGAAAAGAACCAACAACTTTGACAAGCTTGTGAAGCCGTGTACTCCGGTCTCACATTCGTGTCCATCCACTGAACTTTCCTACTCGTTTCCATGTAGAATTATTTTTTTTTTAAGCAACAACATTTGTCTGTCTGACACCCAGATGAAAGGAATGCCCTGTACACGTTAGATCTACTTAAGGAGAAAAAAGAACGTATATCCCAGAAGATCTGTTTTGCTGATGTCTGCCAACATAAAAGTCTGACTATTCATCTTTAAGTTAAATCACTCTTCAAGTCCATTTTCAAAGTGGTCAGATTAATCAGTCTAACTTCATTTGAAAAACAAAACCTCAATACAAACCAGCAGCTAAAGCAAGAGCAAGAGGAAGGAACCTGGTGGAAATTCCATCAAATAGAAGTGACTGAAACAAAATCATTTTGCTCATAACAGAAATCTCAAAGGAAACCTGGCAGGTTCGCTGGGAGTCTTGCATCATTGAGTTCCCATGTTCCATAGCCTGACTGATACTGTGAAGATGCCAGTAGCAGAGTCACAGCAATGGTATTGACAGGGGGATTTCATGGAGGATAGTCCGAAACGAAACCCGATGGGGAAAAATGGAGAAAAATAAAAAGGCACCAATATAAGCCACAACATTTATGAATACAATATATTTTAACTCTCTACATGGAGGAAGCCAACCTGCTCCTTTTTGATCTTCTTCTTTGGCACAACTTCGGTGGATTTCTCAGACTCTGAGCGGGTTCGAATCGATCTTCTCTGTTGCTTCTTTTCTACAGAACCTGGAGAAGGAGAAAGGTTTCCATTATACGATTCCTTGTATTCCCGAGGCACAGCAAGAAATTCAACACAAAATCAACAGATAAAGTAACGAAACCAAGACTTTTTCCTCTTTTGAATGTTTTATTTTTAAATTCAGTTCCACGCTATTTGCCAACTGGTGCTGCGGTTCCAGCAGACGACACGTTCTGATCCCACAGACAGACTGGCTTCAGAAAAAAGCCTCCAGGAACAGAGTGCAACAAACACGCTGGAATCCAGTTTAAGGCAAACAGATTTTCACAACATCTCTCAAGCACCGTCTTTGCTTTGGTTAATTTTTAACCAAGCAGTCCATCTCTGGTGCTCACGGGAAGGTATCCACAAGCAACTTCTTGCTCTAAAACAAGCCAGAAATTAAAGATGCAAAACACGGCTTCCAAGTTGCCACTCAGAACGCCAGTTCCATGCCCCTGCTCCGTGGGCACTGGCCAACACCACCGCTTAAAGCACGACCCACGGCGTGACACGCGCCCTCGGTCCGACAGCTGAACGCAGACCAGCTGAAGAGCGAGACGTGGCAGCACAGAGACAGGGATCATGACACGTTATAATTAATGCAAGTGGAAAACTAGTTTTTGGGAACACCACCATGGAAAACGAACTCAGACTAATGACGGTGACTGGGACACTTCAAGAGATGAAGTTGGAGCTACAGTTTTTTTCAACACCCAAGGCTGGCGAAGTCCAAGCCCCTTCTATGCTGCAGCACCTCCCAAAGGGCACTCGGAGGAACACGGACCCCACGGGCACCTTCTGAGCAGAGCCCACACTTAGAGCTGCGCCCACAGAAAACCGCCATCTGAAGATGTACAGTGATCTGCTGGGAAGCATTATCCACGGTTTTCAGTTTCGGGTGTTTCGCCTGAAGAAGACATGAACGTGAAATACTTCCGTGTTCTTCCAAGTAAAAGTGGAAACTCTTGGGACGAGGAATTGGCTTCCTGTGGCAGAGAGAGGCAGACACAGCGACCGCGGATCTCAGCACTAAAGCCACCTTTGGGTTCAGCCAAAATTCTCTGAAGCAGCTTAAAGCACACTTGAGCAAGTGTGACCAATAAAGTGTTTTCTCCCTGTGCTGCCCCACCGTAGCAATGGAAATAAGATGCAAGTCCTGTGCGGGAGGAGAAACTCCAGAATCGGTGCATCTAACAGGGGCTGAAAGCAACACTGGGCAACGCAACGGGCACTTGCTCCTCTTCCCACTCTCCAAGGATCCAGCGCATCACCTCCACAACGTCCTATCCCATCTTCACGCGTATTTTGATCCAGAGTTCCAGGACAGGTTTCAGACCAGCAATCTACCTCACTGCCGGCCAGGTCAGGTCAGGGCAATCCTGTTCCAGCTGTCTGTGGAGACACTAGGAGTTCTCAAAGTCGTTCTCTTATTATCAGGTTTCAAGTTACAGAACTATTTTCCCGCATTCTGGAATTCTGTATATCTAACTGCAGGTTATTAATAAGGGCTCCCAGAGTCATTCTGTAAAATACTTTACCGTAAAGGTACTCTGAAGTTCCGGTGACCTTAAATTTGAAAAAAGGACTTCGCAGTTATGTTCCGTGAGAGGGGACCAATAACTGTCTGGACTTTGGAAATGGCTTTGAAAGTGACTGTTTGGAGTGTACACTGAAGTAAAGCTCATGCACTCTATAGGGTGTTATCAGGTGGAGTTTTACGTATCCAAAAAACCTAAGAAAATGAAAAAAGAGAGGCTCAGAATTCTCACCCCCCTGCGTCTGAAGAGCCACTGTGACGGTGAAGCCTTTAGCTCCCAGGAGAGAGAAACACACCCAGCGATCACCTCTCCTGCTGCAAGGCCATGGAAGGAGCAACTGTTGGAGAACACTGAAGCAGCTACAGCAACTACAACTGGGAAGGAGAACCACCGTCGACAACAGCAGAGGAAACCCCGCTCGCACCGCAACACCCGGAGCGCTCGGCCCGTAACGCCCCAAACGGCCCAGGAAAGAGCGCTCGTGAGAGCGACCCTGCCTGAGAACCGCGCAGCTACAGAACCAGGCGTGTCCGCAGCACAGCCATCCCCCGGACCACGACTGGGAATCTCAGCCGGCTTATGTTTGGAAGGGGAGAAATAACCAGCAGAAGCGACACTTGGCAACATTACGAGATTTATTTTTTTTTTCCTCAAGAAGAAAAGAGGGTTTGGGTTTTTAGCTCGTGTGCTGTAATCCATCTTTTGTGCTTCCACACCATGAGCATTTGTACATCCTACTGTGAGAGAAGATCAAGGCGTTCTGCGGCAACCTAGAACTGACTTTTACACACCCAACGTAAAACTAAGTTATGTCTGAGACTATCCCAAGGTGACCTCTCTTCACTTGTGCCCCGCGATAGGACAAGGGGCAATGGATGCAAGCGAGAGCACAGGAAGTTCCACCTCAACATGAGGAGGAACTTCTCGACTGGGAGGGTTCCAGAGCACTGGAACGGGCTCCCCAGAGAGGTTGTGGAGGCTCCTTCTCTGGAGACTTTCAAGA
>JAVSBS010021657.1:0-31467 GCA_033124195.1 Coracias cyanogaster
ATGTTTCTTCATTCTGACAGCAATGTATATTGTAGGAGAACATTTTTCTCACAATATTTACATCAATATTTTTTTAGACCTATCCAAGTGGGGTGAGAAGAAGAGGAAATACCTTAAAATCTATTAGGATATTTTTCTCCACCTTATATATATATATATATATATATATGATCTATATAAAAAAAATACACACACATAAGTGTGTAACTTACAAAGTAAGTCTTATTTATATCTGGAAAAACAGAACCAACTTCTGATCATAAATCAGCTTCTTTTTGTCTCTAACCTGGCTCTCCTGCACTCTGTCCAATAATCTCATCTGCATCCTATTTAATAAGATTCCAAGCTTTCTATATTTTTTCTGATGCCATCATCGTTTCCTTAAATATATGTAGCCAAAAACAGTCTATTGTTTTCCCCTTACTGCCCCTCTGCCTTTACAAGCGGATGACATAAGAAAGAAAAATTGAAAACGGCATTTTTGCTGTTTCATCCTTGGCCACTGACAACTTTAAGGTCAATTCAATGTATCAGAAAATAGGGAGCTGAAGGTATTTAATGGTAAAGAACTTTACTCACATTCCCTGCTTGTTGCCAAAAAAATACATCTAATAATGGTTATTTTGAAAATTTCAGTGGCACATCTTATAAAATGTTGAAAGATTTTAAAAGCTGAAGACTAATTTTTCTCTCTTCTGTAGCTAATCCAATTCAGTATAGATGTGTGTGTATGTAAATATACATACACGTGAGTATATGAATATGCACACATAGTCTTACATACAAACACACATACTTACAGAGGCATCATTTCCAAGATGGATCCATCTATGCCAATAAAACACTAAGGCAACCCAAAATTATAGATCAAGCTTTCTATAGAGGGATAGAATATGAGTAAAACTGGTTTTTTCTGCTTTTCATACAGGATTCTTAAATGTTCCTATCAGTACACCTACATAGAAAAAAAAAATGAATTCATGTAATTTAAAGTATGCTGTGAAGAATACTGAAATAAAAAAAATAAATATTTTTCTTTGTCTTTTTTTTATTCTGGGAATGAAATCTGAAGGTTATGATACTGTGTTGGAATACCTATAGACAAGTTTTGCCAAGTGTACCTTTATTAATCTGTCCAAATAAGGCCATGTTTTTTTGTGCTGTTAAGAAGAATGGCTATTCTGTCTGCTGGCTATGCCATCTTGTTGACTATAGGAGGACTGGTAAATAACTACAGTATCAGTCTTGGTAGTCTAATTATATTCATATTAAATGTTTCAGATTGTCTGTTATACAGAAATCCAGATGGTCTTCAGTGTCCTTAAATCAAAGTAGATAATCATTTACAAGATCACTTACTAATGATCTGTACAAACTACAAATTAATGTACTTGTTATAAGCACTTGTTTAGTTCTGTTGTCCCAAGTTTGGTCTGCCAGATTCTGAGAATGACACTGCAAATGTTTTTATTTAGCATTTACTCTGTAACAATGACACTACACTGTCTCAAAGCACTTTCTTATAATAAGTACAATAATGCTTTCAAGTTTTTTTATTTCTGCAGTTGGCAAAACCCCTCATGGAGTCCACAGATATTGTTATGCTGGAAATCTGTATTTAAGATTTCTGGTTTTAATCTGTTTTTATTGAGAAAACCTTAATTTAGAATTTATATGTGAAAGTTCCAGGCTTTTTTTTTTTTTTTTAATCTTTGCTATTTGCATATGATATTGTTTTCCAAGCTCACACAAATGCAACCTTGTGGTATGCCATAAACATACACTGAAGACTAGTTTTAGTAGGTTTCTCAAAGAAAATAATTTTTAATTGTACTACCTGTCTTACTGTGAAGTTAAATTATCATTGGGAAAGCGTGTGCTTCAGAGTCTAAAATAAATGTAAATTAAGGAAAAAAACCCATCTAAAGTATACCTAAATGGTAAGAGATTTAATATTACCTTTCAGTAATAGTATTCTAAAATATTTTCCAAATGTTAATGATCTACCACTATTTTCAAAGACCTACTGGATTGTATGGTACCTTTATTTTTAAGCTGTTGTAAGGTTCAGCAGGAAGACTGTAACTGTTTTGAAAGAAATGAAATATTTTCCAGCCTCTATATTTTGGAGCTTTGTTAGTCTTCTTACCATCTTCTTGCAGAGGAATTACTTCTCCCTGTAACAATGTGAAAAGACACAGGGACACAGTGCTTTACTAGTCGTAAAAAGATTCAGGGACGCTCTAGTGTCCTAGCCCTAAAATAACCACTAAATCAGAACACATTACAGTATCATTCTCAGCAGTCCACAGACAGAACTTGGAAGGACAGAAGTAAACTTTGTATTTAGTCCCAGTGTGGTAAACTATTAAACTCGTGGGAAAATTCTTATATTTTCTCTCTGAAATGTCTCTTTATCTCTAGCTAAGGCACAAGTTTATTGTTATCCTTTTTATTGCTTCCCTTGTCCTTATTTCAAATAAGATATCACTGTGAAAAAGAAAAGGACGTGGAAGAAAAAAGAAAAAAATTGCATTATTGCAGGACAAATCATAGCTGGCACATCCACCTATAGTGACCATTATACATCAGAGCTTGTTAAATTTTCTATCCAGATTATAAAAGCTCATTTAACAAAATGAATTATCAGCCAAGATTTGTCAGTGCAAAGAGAGTGCAGCTGTGAGAGATAGATAGATAGATAGATAGATAGATAGACAGACAGACAGACAGACAGATAGAAGATAGATGGACAGATAGATAGATAGAGACTGTGATGAATGCTATACTTTTACTCATATATAAGTATTAGATCAGGGCACCTTTGCATGCACCAACAGAATGAAAAAATACTTGCAAAACACAGCTTCATACTAAATGGGAAAATTCTGCCTTGAAGACCAAAATTTAAAGCATATTCTAACAGCTTCAGTAAGTCCTCTGGAATATGCCTGAAGCAGAGAACACAGATTCAGAAACCTTTGTCCCACACCAGACTTTTCTTGGCTGTTAATACAATGGTCATGACCTTACACCCCCCCCCCCGCCAAAGTATTTCTTTCTCAAGACTTCCTTGGCCATAGGTTTGATTGGGTTCACATGGCAAGAAAGTGTTGACAAAGACCTCACAGCTGAGAGGCTACCCAGTCTATTAATCAGTCCCTTTAGAAAGGACTGGGAATTTTTTTAAAACCTTTTTCTAAAACATTTCTAGTAAAATAAAATTATCATAAGCTACTTTTTTAAAGTTACAGAGAGAAAAACATGCTTTGTACTGACATAAGAAAATGATGCAGTATGAAAATTAGTGAGATTACATTATTTTACTAGTGCTTTTCAGAAGACATTTTTGTTTTATTTATTCTGGCTTCTAAAAAAGCAGGAAGGCTAGGGTACAGGCTTATCACAGATGGCAGGAGAAAGCATCTGTTTTCAGAAATATTATTTTAGCCATATTACAAAGGCACATTTTCTGCATATATATGAGGCCTCTAAATCGTAAAGTAGTTATAGAGCTTAACGTTAATTTGTACCTTTTTCATGACATTGATTGCGGCTTTGTGGTTTCCTTAATTCTTTTGGACAAATCTCATCTTTCATTTAAAAACAGCCTATCTGATATTTACACATTTCAGATTCACTCTGCCCTGTGCTGTTTCTATAAAAAGATAGAAGACAATCATTAACAAATTCTAAAATGATTACTTGACTGAAATATGCAGACAGGAAAAATAATTGCCTGATAGGAAACTGTTACCTAGACTTGCAAAATGTTTATTCAGTTGCTGAGGTGGTGGATAATAAGGACGGATCAGAGAAATACTGTGAATACAGACAATCACAACAAAACAGATTGTGAGTTGAAAGAGCTGACCCAGATGAAAAGTCTAGTTTAGTTTTAAAGTACCTGACTAGATGATTGGACTAATAGCCATAAGGTCAGGAAAATGATGAACTAAAATTATATGTGAAGTTTTTACTTCAAGATCTCAAAGAAGTTGTAGTAGTATATTAAATCACATATAGAACCCCTTATATCATGCCATGTGTTATCTGCTCCATGAACTGCTGTATTGTAGATATTGAGGTCATTCCTTACCACCATAAGCGAGATATATGCTCTCTTATAAACTTCTTGAACTCCCTCTAAAGCAGGTCACTGGCCACACAGGCAACTGCTTTGCTGTGATGATACTTTCTTCAGCATGTACTTTGAACAAGCACAGTAATATCTAATAGCTATCAGGAAGGATTACACTTACCCTATATTTGGTTATACATAAAACCAGAATAACTACCTGGCCTGTGTCTACAGCAACACACCTGACACAGGTGAAGCACCTAAGAAGGTCTTTCCTCTCCTAACATTCCCATTCTAATGATTGAGTTTCAGACATCACTGAAGCTCCAATTCTTTTGCTCTATCTTACTTACTCCTTCTACCTTAAGGTTTTCACACATTCATACTGCTGACTGACCCAAATATGCTATAGGCAGTTTGATCAGTTTGTCAGATTTCAGTGGCTAGCGTAGAGATATCTAGTCTTTTTCTTCTTGTGTTCCTGAGGAGTATTGTCTTTATCATCAAGTGGTTGTGCTAGAAATGCCTTGCCAAAGAAAAAGCAATTTTTAGGGGTGTGAGGTACACATGGATGACTTCAATTCCTTTGCTTTGGACATGCATTCTTGTATAGACAGTTGAATATATTTATCTTCTTCACAAGCTTTGGGCATTGTTTAGAAAGCACACATACTATAAATACATAAAATATAAATATATCAAGTTGAAATAAATCAATTTCTCCACTTCATCTAATTAGTAATTGTTCTTCATTACTTATATTTGTCTCTCTTTTTCAGATCAAATAAGTTAAAATTATGATAACATTTTGAGCATCAGAAAAAACCATTTTGTTTTTCAAATAGAGGAGATGATTCTCTGGAATCTGCAAATATTAATTTGAGTAATTAGTGAGAGTGTTAATGAATACATTAAGTTGAGGCTTGAAATTTAGATGATGCAAAACAAAGAATTTTTTAAAACATAATGAAAATAGAAATCATTTCCTATGCTCACATAACTACCACTTTGGAGACAATTCCAGTATGTTTGTACTAAATAGGATTTGGGATGTAGTTTAAAAAAATGATGTCAGAGAGAACTTTACCTCTGCTTAATGACTTCTCAAAAATCCATGTGGCCCTTTGGAGTGGTGTGCTTCCCTTTTCACACTTAAATATTTTCAATAGCTTTGTGCCTTATTAATACCTTCTGACTTCTGTGCCTGTTTCTGAGCACAAAACACTTTAAAAAAATCTGCTTAGTTTTTTAGACGGGATATCAGAAAAACTTCATAAAAAAACAATCTTATGAGCAGTAGAATCATGCTGACTTTATTGTGGCTTAAAATGGATGGCAAAAACAGTCTACAGTGGAATGTTATCAACTGATACAAGTTGTGTTATGTCTTTCTAATGGCTTTCTGACTACATTAAGGATTTTTTTCAAGACTGATGAACACAGCCGAAATTAATTTCCATCCATGCATTAAAGAAAGACTAATTAAAAGTAGTTATTGTTGATGTAATTTTCATGTTGAAAGTATGTAATACTTACTAAATTATGCACAGCTTTTGAGGCTTTGGCAACATACTAGTAAAATGTTAACTGAAATGGTTAGGCTGTTTATCACTTGATGTGACAAATATCATCTGCATTTCTTAGTGTATTACCCATGATAGGACCCAGCAATTTCTTTTGTGATTTTGTCTACATTAGTTAGTTAACTCCTCACTGAGCAAATGAACATTCCACGACTTCCATAAGTGTAGTGGAGGCTTGTAAGAGTACATAAATGCATAACTAAAAGAAAACCTTCCTTTCTTTCAGCAGGATCTTTGCTAAGGACACATTGCTTTGTATAAGCACTTAATACATTGCTTGGGTGGGTTCTCGGGTTTTTTTAGGTAGTACAGTCGTGCTGGGTTTGGCTGGGGTAGAGTTAGTTTTGTTCACAGTAGCTCGTTTGGGGCTATGTTTGGGATTTGTGGTGGAAATAGTGTTGATGATACAGGGATGTTTTGTTTATTTTTGAGTAGAACTTACATAGAGTCAAGGCCTTTTCTGCTTCTCACACCACCCCACCAGCAAGTAGGCTAGAGGTGCACAAGGAGTTGCAGGGGACACAACAAGAAAAGCTGACTCCAATTGATTAAAGGAATGTTCCAAACCATATGGCATCATGCTTAGCAATAAAACTAGGGGAAGGTTAGCTGGGGGACGCCTCTCAGGGACTGACTGGGCATTGGTCAGTTGGTGGTGAGCAATAGCTTTCACTTGCATCACTTGTTTTTCTTGGTTTTTGTTTCTCTGTTTATTATTTTCCTTTTCATTAAAATTTATTATTATTATTGCAATTTTATTTTATTTCAATTATTATATTGTTCTTATATCAACACATGAGTTTTCTCACTTTTACCCTTCCAATTCTCTTCCCTCCATACTGCTCAGGAGGAAGTGAGTGAGCAGCTGTGTGGTGCTTAGTTGCCAGCTAGGGTTAAAGCATAACACGAGTATTTGTTTGATTATTTATTTGACTTTCAGCTGTTTACTAACACTGATGACTCTGAGAGTTGTTGATGTTCAGCATTTCTGAAAAACAGGTCAGGCATATACATATCCTTAAATGTGGATTTAGGTGTCTAATGCTGACTTAATTGACTCTTGCAAAAATGTATTTGGTTTTGACATGTTGTGCCTGATTGTTTTAAAGCTCAAAGCTCTTAAGAGGGAAAAAATTAAATTTTTTGTAGCTCAGTAAAGGACACTGGAAGGTAGCCATCAGCATACATCCTTGTCAAGATCTTGTTAATACCTATTTTTTCTTCCTTGACACTGCAGATGATAGACCTAACCTTTTCTACATTTTCTAGTGGTGCCCTAATTTTGTTACAGATTAAAGGAAATTACCAGTGCTCTAAAATTTGTGGCCTTCACATTCCAGAGGCATATGAAGAATCTGTGACTTCAGTCTTTATCTTAGACAAATGCCTGGCAGTGTGTTGGTTAAGTAGAAAAGTTTCCATTGGCCTCACTGGAAAAATGGATAGGTCCTTTAAGAATTTGTTGCCAATCTGTTGAGAAACGCCTTTTTCTTTACTCTGCCTTTAGAGCAAAAATTGTGTGAGTTCATGAACAAATCCATATTCATTCAGACGAAGGAAATGGGGAATGTGCACTTCATGTGTGGTGTGATTGATTGAGAATGGAAGAGCCAGCTGGGTTAGCAAAGTAATTGATTGGAACACTGCAAGTGTACATTTTGTTATGTAGGTCAGTAGAGACAAAAGTGTTATCTCTCATTTTGTTTTCTTAGGCATAATACACCCTCTAGGTGGCATCAA
Source organism: Coracias cyanogaster (assembly GCA_033124195.1). NCBI lineage: Eukaryota > Metazoa > Chordata > Aves > Coraciiformes > Coraciidae > Coracias > Coracias cyanogaster. The sequence continues at coordinate 7,405 of JAVSBS010021657.1, forward strand.
GTAGTGGAAATGTTTTGTAGCACTCAAATCCATTTATAGAGTCTATTCTTGTCCAAGATAACAGTAGCTCCAACAACAAGCCTGGCCAGACCAGTAATAATTAATACTGCTAGCATTGTTATTGGGTTTTTTGTCTTCCCATACCTGTTATAAGCACACAGCCTTCTCTGAATAAAATGGAAACAGAAAAAATAGCACATCAAACAAAATTAAAAAGCAGTGCTGCTGGTTACTCTGTTAAAACATTGCTCAATGTACCATGGATTGAAATTTTTTTCACTCTATATTTTTGAAAGCAGTTTGGTAACTTTATTAAAGAACACTCCTTGAATTACTTGAAGATATACAAGATGACCTAAGAATTCTCCTGTTATAGATCAAGGAGAATATATTACAAACTATAGGAAAGTTCTCTCCACTCTATTCTGAGGTTTGGCCATTTAAAGCATTGGCAAACATTCATTACCTCACCTTCTTGAGAAAATCTATTGTAGACTAACTCAAGTTGTGTTGCTACCTTGAGAATTAGCAATCTAAGAAATGCAAAGTTCCCTCCTTTTCTTCCAGGCTTTTCAATGTCAATATATTTGTTCTTCTATTACAGACTTATGAAGTATTGACGTTACCTTGCTAAAAATGTGACACCATATTCACCTGAGTTTAGAAAGACCCCCATGCTCAGCTGTCATCTGCTGTTGGTTTCAATTCTAATAGTTAAGCTGGGCTCTGCACAAGAGAAGGACATAAACCGGCTAATGCTTGTCAGAGCTTACTCCATTAAAAGTAGTTTGCTGAAACTATCACACTTTGTATTTATGCACTTTGCTGTTCCTGCAGTGCCTCACTTCATGCCAGTTTTATTAAACTTGTGTCTGTACATCAAACACTTGAGCACAGAGGGAGCATTGATCTGCAAAGTATTCTCATAATTTTTTACCCATGGAGTTGTTTGGTAAAGTGCAGGTGGTAGAAACCAATTGACTACCTCTTCTTGTAAGTTTGCCCCAGCTTTGTGCCATATATGTCTACAGTTAAATCACCAGTAACTATGCAATGTTGACTATCAGTTTTATTCATTAACTTAATTTAGGTTATCCAGTATCTATAACATTAAACAATGGCATGCCTTCACTGTAAGTTGAAGAAGACTAGCAAGAAATAAAATCACCACATTAAAGTGAGTGGATGGGTAGGTTATTGCATCCAATCTTTATGACAGAATGGAATGCGATCCTGATTTCTAAACCATGGAAGAGGCTTAGATTTTGTGAATGTTGAAACTCCCATTTGGAGGGCTGACTATCTGAAATTGAGGCCAACTACTGGCTCTCCTGTCATATGGAGTTCATAAGCAATTCAAATACAGACTGTCTTCTAGACCTACATTCCTGGGTGTGGGAGTAAACAAGATTGCTGATGGCAGGCCTTGGTAGCTTTTAGATTTAGCCAAAAGCTAGCCCTGGAGCCTCAGAATCCCTGAAGAACCACCATCTCCAGTCTCCTCTGTAATATAACACCCATGTCTCTCCAGGAAATGGAATACGTATGTTTCAATTATGTAACAGTTTTGATATGCAAGTACCAGAGTAGAGGGAAGATGGCTTCTGCTACACAAGCTTTCTATCTGCTTTACTTTGGTCAGGTTTCTTAAGTGGAGCATATCAGTATTCCTAATCTGAGTGTTTAAATGAAGCCATTTCACTACAGTCTTCTCCCTTTCCAATTTATTATTCCAGTAGCTTTATATCGGCAAGAAAATATCAGCAAACACTTTACACATTATATTAAGATAAATTTCTGTCTTCTTATCTTCTTGTTCCAATCTGGAGAGATAGTCTCTCTCTCTGTCCTCTCTCTCCTTTTCCCTTCTTCCCATTTATCTTTCCTCTTTTCTCTCGTCCTCTCTCATTCTTCCTCCCTACTCATTAATACTAAATGAGTTGATTCTTTTGCAATTGTAGATTAAAGAAAAGTTTCATGAGTCATTTTTCATTATCAAGCCGAGCCTTTGATGTTAGCCAACATGTGATCTCTCAGAGTCGCTCCTTGTATTCTACAGATACACCCCATGCATTTCTTGAGAAATCTCATTATCTCCAAAGTGTAGCAAGTTTTCATATGGCCAGTGCATGAAATTATGGACTGGATATACATAAGTGGTTCACTAGGACAGTGAAGTAATGGGAGGTAAGTAATAACATAGTTTGTCAGATTGTAAAACTTAGATCTCATGCAGTGCTCACTCTGTATTAGAAAAAGCATTTCAATACCATTATTATCAATATATGACTGCCAGAGACCTCCCAAGTCACCAAGTCCTGTCCCCTGTTAACAAAGACAACTATTTCATGTAATTCTTTCTGTAAAACTCATTTTAAAAGATGCTTTTTAGATAAGTACAATAAATACAATACGTAGAAAAGAATGAGTGAAATTGAAGCAATATATAGTTTACTGATATTCTAAAGCATTTGCTTATACACCAGGTTTTGGATACAAAGTAGAGGAAGGAGATTACAGAAATTACGAGTTGAAAACCAGCTGTACATACTAGGTATTATACAGCTGTTCATTAAACTCTTTCAAACTTTTTTAATGATACATTCCCTCAGGGAGAAAGAAATTCAAAGTCAGATATGAAGTATAAAGTTGCATAAGTACCACTGAATTTGATGTGAGTGGAGATATGATGCATAAAGTTTCAAAAATACATCTGTTTAATTATAGGGGCTTCTGTGATTTGTTCTTTTGCATATTTTAATCTTCATATCAGACATCATGCTCATAAGCAATAGCTTTCCTTGTTTTAAACAGAAGTTATCTTTTTTTTTGTTCAGTTATCATAAGAATTAAGATTCTCCAGGATTTTTATTTCATTATGATCTGTTCTAGTTTTGGCTTCACTACGTACACCACCTTTATAATTCAAATAATTATAAAAACAAAAAGGCACTTATGAGGAAAGCAAACAAAAGCTTGTTAAAGTTTGCTTTCTGGTACAATCACCAACAAGCGGAATATTAAAATTGTGTTGCCTCCATTTCATCCTATTATCTCAAGTATGTGCTGCACTAAGTGCAGCAAAAGTGAATGAAGGACCAGGCAGATTGTGAAGGACACATAATAATATTAGAAAATCATAGTATTACATTTTAATTAACTTTTTATTTTCATTTATTTTTATAATGAGATCCTACTTTAATTCACTGCAAGGTACAGGTATCCTACATTAGGAACTTTAGAATTAATGTTTTAACAAGGTACAACTGTTGTTACTATTTTGCTCTGCTTTTAGATAGTGCAGGGAGTGGTGTACGGAAAATATGTTTTTTCATAAACACCCACTTTATTGACATTTAAAACTGTGCCAGACAAACTCCATTACTGGTGGTGTGCTTGGGGGCTCTCCTCACTTCTTTGTTTTTCCCTTGCTATCAAACGATGTAAATTACTGTTTAAACTCACAGTGTCTTCCAGCTTCCCTGAATGTCTGAACACATCAAGGATGCCAGAAGGGAAAGATGGAAACCATGTATTTGATGACTGAGTACATGAGTCTTAGTACACGGAAATGTTTGTGTTTCCTTCTTCCTCTGTATACTGCAGATAATTCACACTTGCTATTTCACAGAAAGTGTAAGCAAAATTTGGCAATTTACAATGCGAGCAAACAGGAACAACTGTTTTTAACTGAGTACTTATCATTCAGATTGTCCATCCAATTATGAAGTTCAGCGCAATACTATATTACGTTAGAGAAAGCTTATGTCCTGGGTAGTTGAAATCGCGGTGACACTAGAAAACCTATTACTGCCAAAGCGACACCCTAATTATTTGATACTAGTGGCAGACTCTTAAGAACTCTGTTTCTAATACTTCAGATACTGCAGAGCAACTGGCAGCCTAGAAGAAAATTATGGTAGTAGAAAAAAAAGTGTTATCTTTTTTTCTATTTCCAGAAGTTATTTAGTTGTTTACTGCATCAAGTCAGTATTGCAGTGTAAAAATATTTTATTATTTCTTATTAAAAACAACCACAATTTTCTGTTAAAAACCTAATTTATGCATCACATTCTCATTTCTATCATCAATATTATACAATGTAATTCAAATGTCTTATTTACAATTCTTTTTCCTTCTTTCCTCTTGCAAATTTCTGAGTGTAGTGTGTTTTACTCAAGTTGTCTGGTTGATGCAGGAGTGGTATCTACAGCTGGTAGGAAGAGTGACAGTTTTAATGTATACCAGGATTGGATTATTATGCAGTATTGCTCCAGTTTTATACTGTAGTGCTTGAGTTATATAATGCAAATCCTAAACTTTTGCCAGCTGAGCTTTATAATATGTATTTTTTATTATACATATAGCTGCAGTATTAGAAGGTCCAGTCGTATTGAAAATGCATTTATTAAGAAAATAGAAAATAAATATGACTAAGCAAATGTGAAGGTATGGACAGGCATATAGGACCTATTGTACAATGAACAGTACTAGCAGTAGGGATATAATACAAATGCATCGAATTTTCATACTTGCATATTTCCTTGACTAAAGACTGTCATAAACAAACAAATATACAAAACAAAAAGGATTCCTTTGACAGCCCTACTGATCTCTAATGTGTGTTTCTTAATAAAACCAAAGAAAGCTAGAAAACTGGTCTGTATGAAGATTCCTTATTTATTTTTGAAATCCACACTCAACAGTTTAAAACAAGTAATCTGGAAAAGAGATCAGTCTGCGTGTCTGACATGCCCATAGTAATTAGTTCCCAAGTAGTGTAAAATGTTCAACTCCAGCAAAAGAATTTTAATTTTATTTCAACCATTCTTTTCATGGATAACATGTCAAAGCTTAGCACTTTGCTCTGGATTCAGTTCAGCTGGCTTATAGCCACCTAAAGTCCAGCTTTCCAATCAGTTGTGATCTACTGCATGAGAATGAGTTATGCAGTTCAAGATTAAATAAAATCTATAACTTTACCACTGGTCAGAATTTTGATTTAGTCAATGCATTGAAATATATTATTTATCCTGAAAACTATGTGAGAAAATAAATAATCCAGCTTTCCTAGTTAATAAAATGCAAGATAGATTGTTTCAAACACTATTTATTCACCTGTCCAATCAAATTGTTTCAGCAATCAAATTCTTCAGTAGGAGAATTCTGTAAAATTGAACCCATAATAGTATCTAAAATAAAATAAGATAAATATTCACTTTAGATCAGAGTGCTTTGTTATGCTTCATGACTTGTAAGCATGTAAAAGCTTTGCTCACTGGAGTCACTTAGTTTTAAAAATGACACATAGACTAAGACATACTCATATTTGAGAAGGTGCATCATTGCAAGAGATTTTATCAATGTATTTGTGACTGAATTTTAGATTAAGAAGTCAATACAACTTCTGAGACCACATGTCAGAAATGTATTTTTACAGATGTCAATCAATAAGCATGTGAAGAAACTTCATGGACTCCTCCTTTTCTGGAGAATCAGAATATAAAGAAAACTATGAAGGCACAGGATCAGTTTAATAGAACAAAGATGTAAAATAATTTACAGACGATTATAACAGTTCCTCCTGGAAATCAGACAGATTCATTTTATTTCTCTAACATAGCTTATTTTTAAAGTGTTGAAGCCAGTTTCTTTACAGTCTTTAAAGAAAACCCCCTTGTTACTAGGGCATCTTATTTAAATAACGTGATACATGTGTATTCACAGCACATTTCCTTGAAAAGTGTTGTCTGGAAGAAAGGAGAAACAGGACAAACAAGGAAAGAGAAAAAATATAATCTTACTTTTCCTTCTTTAGTATTTCTACCATGCCATTGAATAGAAATTTTTATCCTAAGACTGTTCTTATGTAATTAGTCTTTCAATCAATGTTTAAGAGAGAATCCTGAGGTGGTCTTCTTTACATCCATAGAGAGTACTCTTACCTGTGGGGTCAGTGTACAAAAAGAACTAGATGAACAAGTATACCTCTGTTAATGACCTTGTTCTTTCATTTAATCACTGATTTTAATAGCAGAAAAACCCCTATCAGAACTGAATAGTGCACAGTCATGCCACAATAGTTTGGACTTTGCTGCCATACAAGCACCATATGTGTGTTAAATAGTTTGCTACTGCACTATTTGCTCGAATATCTGTTAAAATTTAACTGCAGTTTTCCTAGAATCTTAAGATTTCGGCATCTAGCCAGCACAACTACGCAGGCCACCTGTTGCAATTAAGCAGCGAAAAAGTCTGTATCAAGGCGCTCAAATGCGTGTCCAAGCACTTTGTCTAGACTTAGAGTTGAAAAAGTCTGAAGATTTTAATACATCTGTGCAACTACTTGAAAGGTTATCTGAAGGGATCTAAAACTCTTAAACTTAAAAATGAGAAGGGAAATGTCAAAGAAAAGCAGATACACTGACAAGCAAGATAAATAATGGAATGAGCAAAATACTGCATATTAATCACTTATATTCACATCAGAGCAGTGGTTATTTTTAATTCTTAAATGCAGAAAGTAGAAGGTAGTGTCACATCTTAAACATTTCTGGTGGTTTCCGTTCTTTTTAACATTTTGAAATTCAAGGCAGAAGAAATTTCTCTTACCATAGACTTGGTAAGAAATCCTTGGAAGGATTTCACTGAAGAGATCTGAGAGGACTGATTAATGTTTATGCACTAAGTATACTATTTTTTTCCAGTATGCTACACTTATACATATACATACCTAAAGGTTAACATTTTGTTTGACTTTTTAAATATTTTTTTCTTTTAGAATCATATTTAATACTATTATTTCCTTAACAATCATTATCTTTCAAGGATAAAATATCCTCCAACAGTGAAACTATACTTGTTTAATCCTTTTTGAGTTACTGGAAAAACTATGGCAACATAGGTATCAAGCTCATTAAAAATATATATATTCCTTTTTAAAAAGAAAATATTTTGCCAATGACATAATATTTTCAAACAGCTCTTTTCTTTTTTCTAAAATGAGTGTACCATATGAATCATTCTCCAGTTTGTCAATAATGGAATTGTGGTACCTAGTACAGAATTATTACATACACGGGTAAATATCTATGGACCAGTCCACCTTTCTTTACGATTTTTCAGAATTTCCAGATGTGCCAAACATACTGTTTGCATGCACATCAGCTCTACTGTTAAAGCGTGATTTATTCAGTGTGTGTGGTACATTCATTTGTCCAGAAATTCTAGGTGTGTAGAATTCACCAGTCACCAGTTCTGTTGTATCTGGGATACCAGATGTGCTATTAATGCCTTGCCATCACTTGCACTTGAACAGAGAATGCCAGCAGAACCTCTCCATCTCACTGTCAAACATTCCTTACAAATAACTTAACCCAGGAGCACAAAAGAGGAGGAACATGTGAAGAATTTTTAAGGAATTAGGTCATTCAGTTGAAGTTGAGCAAGAATAGCAAGCTAATAACAACAGTAGAGGAGAAGGCTGAGGATCTCAACAACATTTCTGCCTCAGCCTTCACTGGCAGCCTCTCTTCTCACACCTCCTGAGTTGAAGGACCACAAGACGTGGATGAGGGGGACAAAGTCCCTCCCACTGTAAGTGAAGATAAGGTTCGTGACCACCTGAGGAACCTGAACATACTCAAGCCTATGGGACCTGATGAGATGCATCCTAGAGTACTAAGGGAAAGTTCTGTCATGTAAAGTCCCTAGTGACTGTAAGAAGGGAAACATTACACCTATTTTTAAAAAGGGTAGAAAGGAGGACCCCAGGAACTACTGACCTGTCAGTCTCACCTCTGTGCCTGGGAAAACCAAGGAACAAATCCTCTTAGAAGCTCTGATAAGGCACATGGAGGACAGGGAAGTGATTTGAGAGAGTCAGCATGGCTTTACTAAGGACAAGTCCTGCCTGACCAACATAGCGGCCTTCTACGATGGAGTGACTTCATCAGTGAACAAGGGAAGAGCAATGGATGTCATCTATCTGGAATTCTGCAAGGCCTTTGACACAGTCCCCCATAACATCCTTCTCTCTAAGTTGGAGAGATATGGATTTGATGGGTGGACTGTTTGATGAATAATGTATTGGCTGAAGGGTTACATCCAGAGGATGGTGGTCATTGGATCAATGTCCGGATGGGGATGAGTGACAATTGGTGTTCCTCAGGGGTCTGTACAGGGACCAGTGACAGGATGAGGTGTAATGGCTTATAAACTGAAAGTAGGTAGATATAGATTCCATATTAGGAAGAAATTATTTTCTGTGAGGGTGGTGAGACTCTGGAAAAGGTTTACCAGTGAAATTATGGATACCTCATTACTGGAAACGTTCAAGACCAGGTTGGATACGGCTTTGAGCAACCTGGTCTAGTGGGAGGTGTCCCTTCCTATGGCAGGAGTGTGAGAACTAGATGATTCTATGAATTTCCATCATAGATGTTAGCATTTAGAGTGGTAAGATAGCACTAAGATCAATAGAATTTAAAGCTTTTTTTTGATGAAACGTTCTCCATCTTATTCCTACAGCTGTGGTAAAGTTGTGCTGATCTGAACCATTTTACACACTGAACTGCAGTACATTCTAACACCATCTTTTGTCTGAACATGTGTAGAATTTCTTTAAGCCAGATTTTTCTCATGAAGTTTAAAGCTTAATTTAACTCATCTTACAGACAGACATAGTAGAAGAATGTTATATCTCATAGCAAACAGAGCTGAGCATGTGTTGTGTGACTGTCTGTATCTATGTAAATTCTCTGTGGCCCTGCGTTCCCTATTTAAATACAAGTTATTCCTTGGAAACAATTAGATGTTTCATTGTCAATGCGTGATTCCAAAAATAGGACATAGTATATTATCCTTCCCAAGTAGCTTTTTTGGCATAAAATAAAGGTAAAAGGAATTTTCTGACTTCCTGGGTAAAAAAAAAAAAAAATCCAATCCCTCTACCTCATAAATCTAAAATTTGTATTACTTGAACACCCTGGACCTGACTGCTAAAAATTAGAAAAACAATCTGTATGTTTTCCTTTGGAACGTCATAATTATCTGATCATTATTTGTATGTATTGTTGACACAAAAACTAGCTGTAGAAAATGCTGAAAGCGTTTACTTTCTAACAAAATAATGAAGCTGAACTACTTGAGGTAGAAGGTTTGATTAATTTCTCTTGAGATTAGGTGAATCAGATAGTGTTTAAAACCTGTAATTCTATGCAGTAGCCAACATTACTATTTTCAAGAATATGAACAGAAAGAAATTGGATTGTAACTCTCACTTTTGCTATAATGCCAGTGTTGAACTTCTGACTAGAGATGGATAAAACATCATAAATTCAATTGCTGAGATGCTCAGTAAAATTACCCACATTAATTGAACCTGAAATGTTTAATTGGAAAAGCAGTTTCACAAGACCTTAAAGAAAGAAGATCTTTAGTTTTCCCAGGATTTGTACTCTTCTATATTTGCATATCTCTTCTTATCACCTCAACAAATACCAAGAGTTTGTGCACTAAAAGAAAGAATACAAGGGGAATGTTAGAAAAAAAAAGTAAAATAAAAAAGAAAAAATATAGTTCTGACTTACAGATCCTTGATATAAAACCTTCTAGTGTACGTTATTTACAAGTGAATAAATGTATTGGCATTGGGGTTCTTATTTTTCACCAGGATTACATTTCTCATTCTTAGATACCACATATACTAGTTCTTGTTTCTATGGAAGTATTTTTTAAATTTTATAGCGTAGTGTCTTTTTAAAAACATTTTTACACCTTTCCATACCTTTTTATCAGAGATTTCCATGTTCAGGAATCTTCAATAGATATGTGTCAGAACAAAGATCTAATTTATAAGATACTTTTCATGTTATGTTTGCCATGCTATTTTTATTTAGTTTACACTGTGTAACATTGTCTTCTATAATGAGTGGCTGTAATGTAAGAAAAGTAGAGAAAGAGGAAAATTTCAAGTAAATGGGACAGCCTAGGAGAAACTTGAAGGCAGGAAAAGGGAAAAAACATTATCTATAAAACAGGAGGGAAGAAAGCACAAACAACATAAGGGAGATTTTGAAGAGATGGAATATATATTTGTATTTGTAACATCTTTCTAGTTTCCATAGAGAGAGCTTGAAAATGTCACAAATTGTGAATTGTGCTTTTACTGTGGGATTATGCAGAAGGTTAATGCGATTAATAAGGGAGAAGTAATGTGATTTAAAAAAAAAGTTAAGAAAATGAAGATAATTACTCATTAGGAAAAAGAAAACAGTGAGAGTATTGCTTACATAATTTAGAATGCTCAGCATGTTTTAATTTCATTGCAAATTGAGAATAGAACAGACTTCCATGCTCCATAGAATTTTCATATTTAAATTGAAATGTTTCCAGCAAAAAGGGGTAACTTTCTCAAATAAATTATGTATCTCTGAAATAAGCTCTTTTGTAGATTTGAAAATATAAAAATTCCCCAAACAATAATGCCAGCTGTGGACCTCACAAATGGGCAAAACAAAAATACAGGCTGTATCTTTGAAAATTATCTGTTATCATGATAGAACTCCCTGAGTGTTATGCATTCTGTAGCCCTAAGAAAATGTTTGTGAAAAAAGGAGATTGTATGTGTGAACAATAATTTTAAACTTACTGTATACTTTTAGAGTAGCATGGATTCTCATTCTCTTAAAGCTCAAAAGTTTTCATACAACCTAAGTGCTGTCAAAACAACAGGAAATAAACCAGACTGTTTAGGATGATCCTTGTAAGACCAGTCACATCAATGAATAATTCAAAAGCTTAACATATTTTCTCAGTATGGATCTGAAAAAAATGCAAATCTCAGTGCAACAGCTTGTGGGACTCTGTTAATAGTAATAGCTCTCTATCACAAAAAGGGATTTTGTGTATAAGATTCCTGAATTAGAGAGAAGAAACAAACAGCAGGAGAGGGAGGAAACAGTGCTGACAGAATAAAGTATGATCTTCATTACAGACAAGGCTGGTAATAAAGAATATTTTCATCTGAAAGGCAAAAAGAAATCAAATGACATCTAAATATATAAAGCAGGTAATAGAAAATAGAAATTTTCATATCTAATATTTACAGTTGAAATGGATGCAATATATAGAGCTGCCTCACAGAGAAACAGTGGACATTCATAAAAGAATAGTTTTGCTAACAAGAGAAAAACCTAAATCACACAGTGTTTAAAAAGCGTGGAGACCAGCCTGGGTCCTGCAAGCAGCTAAGCAGGCAAAAAGTAGATTGCCTAAGAAAGAGTCAGTGAGGGATCAGAAAATATCTATGTCTCTGCTACATTTGCTTAAGCAGAGTCCTCAAAATTGATTACCGCTTCTGAGGAAAGTTTTGAGGCGTGTGAGTAGCAGCCACAGGTGGTTGTCACTCCAATTTATGCTGCTTTCCCTGAAGCAGGAGCTTGCTGCTCAAAGGCTGTCTGTTAGGCCACTTTCCCCTTTTCCTGTTGCTCTAGTCTGGGGACATGGGAGTCTGGTCCTGTCCTGCATCCTCATGTGAGTAAAATATTCTTATGTTTTACAGTGGGGTTTTTTCTGTTTGTTTGTATTTTATGTAGTGCTTAATTTCATGTATTTTTAGTTTGCCCATGCACTGCACTGGTAAAAGTGTTTGTATTGAACCCATTCTATCTGGCATGTGAAATTTCATACTAAGCAACCATAAGTATACTGTACCCAGATTTAGTTTAAGAGGAGAGGAATTCCTCTTAAAAAAAAAAACCGGAAAACTGCTTTTAAGTAGATAAGGGAATTAGGTCCTGCCTGAAAGACTAGTTTTAGGAGCAAGGAAGTGGTCAAATCATTGCAGCAGTCTTCTAGCCATGACATCTCATAAAACTGCTTGAGCTCAGTTCAGCTTCTGACTTTGATAGAAGTTGTATTTGATCCTGTGAGAGATAGTTGTGTATTGCTATATCTAAGGTGTGGGCAAGGACCAAGGAATCAAGACAGAAGTTATTAAATGGTTCATTTTGCAGAGCTTTTCAATAAGTTAATTAATATGACCACTGGTATCTAGTTCCAACATACGAAATTTTGTAAAATGAAAAGCTGGAAATTCCTCATAAGTTCACAGAGTAGTGATGGACACACTGAATATTAGAAGTATCTTACTTATGAGCAGGAAATTCTGGGCTACTTATGAACACATAAGATATTATAATGCTAGTAAGGAATGGGAGGTCAAGTTCCTAGAAGGCAAGATGAGGCAATGTGAGACAAAGAAAAGCAAATAAAAACAAAACAGCCAAGTCTTCTAGGTATGCATCTGGATAATAGGTATGAGCGAAAGGAAGCCGACTCAGTGCCCTTCTTGGAACACATATCTACTTGCAAGTTCATTAGTAGAAAGAAATATAGCCAGTCTAACATTTTAAAGCAGGGTCTTTGCAAGTAACTATTGATTATTACACTGTAATAATATATCCCAAAGCTCACATATTTCTCATAAAAACAAGTCATAAAAGGTGTAAGTTGAAAATCAGCTAAAGTAATCTCTAATAAAAGACAAGTGTTTATACCTGAATTCTGTTGTTGATTTATCAAAACAGAGAAAAAGAGCACATGTTGTATTTATAGAAAAGGTTATCAAAACACCAGCTGGCTATTTTTTAATGACTACAAATTCCAGCTCCATTTATATGAAGTCTCTGTTTTGTTCAATGATGCTTCTATCTGATTAAATGTATGCAGAATGATTAATTGATTAATCAATTATTTGGTTATTGCAGCCTCTCTACGGATATTTATTTTTATATTTATCTCTATGGAATAACCACCTACTTTCAAATTTCAATGCATTCATTAGTGATGAAAATTAATTGAATCTTTTAGAGTATTTTTACTTTATCTTTCTACCATGAGTTCACAGAGACGTTTTCAGATGTAATTATAAGTAGAAAGGATGACTTCTCTTGCTAAAAAAAAAAAAAATAAGATCACAGAAATAGCTGCATATTTCAATATATGCCTCATAAAGATTCAGACATGTGCCTAAGAGCCAGTACTAATCTGCACAACTGTATGGGGAAATATGCTGCTGGATATGCAGATGGCAAGAAAGAACAGATCTTCAAGATGTAAGTAGCATCATCTTATCCACAGATAAGAGCACACACTGACTCTTGCTGATAATATTGCACTCCTGAAGAAACAGTTTCACAATGTGGCTTTGCACCTTCTCATCTTTCATTTTGTTCTTATAATTCAAAGAATGATAAACTAAATATGGCCCAAACTTATCTAGAACAGAATTATATCCCACATCTGCCCAAATCAGGAGTGAGAAACTAGAAGCGTATGGGGATTCAGAATTGACAGAAGTTAAATTGAGTGTCCTAAATTTTAATTAAATTAGTCAACTTAATAAGAGATTCATGGATATTACTCAGAGTATTGTAGAACCTGGATTTTGGAAGAGTACCTATTATTTTTCTGAATACAGAATTGAATTCAAAAGTATATAAATATACTCTCGGATGGAGGTGAATGATTATGTGTCATATGCTCACATGAAGAGATACACCTTCTGAATACCTAGCTAATGAAGAACAGCTGTTTTACCTGCACCAAGTGTTACTTCTCAGTGATTAATAGCTGGAAAAACTGTGGGACAGCTTCCTTCCTACTGTGTGTATGTAGCACTTGAGCCAATACAAAACGCTCTAAGTTTTGAACCAGCAGTAGGTAGTATATACCTAACATGACTACTATATATACGTATTTATTTAAAAGCTCTAGACGTCTAGATTGTATTCTTACTAAACTTTTCTTTAAGAATGGAGGAGTAAGTCTAAGCAGAAGCAGGACGATGATGTAATAAAGCTGTGCTGACTGTGCTGACTATTACTGAAGAGGCTGTAACAGTAAAAAATAAAGGCGTTTGACCCAGGCAACGGTCTACTTCTGCTTTCTATGTAAAAAAAATGTCCAAATCAGCCAGCTGTGTTTCTTATCTATAACACAGCTAAAAAGAAGAGAATGGCCATTTTTCTTTCTTGTATACATCCACAAAAAGAAGCACTAGAAAGGCAAATTTAGCAAGGAACATGTTCACTCAATTCCAGAGCTTCTCTTAAGACTACATTTGAAGCACGTGTGTTTCTGTCACTCCTTCCTCTTCTCCTTTTGTCTTGACTTACCAGATCAGAAACACTGAATGAGTGGTTCACGTACTGCAAGAGTACCGCATGGTTACTCAGGCATAGTAGGAATTAATATATAGTGACGGTTCCATTGCATTTTTATGTGTAAAAAAAAAAAAAAATTGCAAGACAACAAACAGTTATACTCTTTGTCCAATTCTTACTGTGCATTACATTGAAATGAATGGAGCTACAAAGAAGGTACTCTGCAGAATTGCTAACTGGCATTATTTCCTGCATTTGACCCTTTGGCAAAGTTCTTTCTGGCAGTACTACAAAACAAGAACAACAAACCACTAATTTGTTCTGAAGGCAGATTCTTCAGCAGTTCACATTACTCCCTAATAATTGAGCTTTGCTGCAGGCTAAGCATTTGTTTTTATCAGTCTTGTTTCATTTGGAAGGAGTGTCATCATAAAAAACCACTGAGTTCTACAATGGGGGTATTGTGAAACACTGAGGGTTGCAAGACTACTTACTATGGCAATGCGTGAATGTCTAAGAAAATGAAATAAAATTAGGAAATTACATTGTCACTTACCCTGTTTACTTTCTAAGTAACAGAGTTTTCTGAAGAAAAGAAGTCAATGACAGAAGTCTCCTGAATACAGCCAGCAGTTACAATTTAGCCTAACATTGCTCATGCTCGGTTACTACTGATCACCTATTGATCCACATGTTTTTAATCAACTTGCTTTTCTTATAAATGCCAAAAGTATAGTGGTTATAAACAACAGAAAAATAAATAAGCTGCCAAACTACAAGGAAGAGCTTAGATTTATTAGGTAAAACTAATAGTAAAATACTGTTAAGAGTAAAATAATTGATTAATTCTTTATTTTTACATTTAAGGGAGGGGGGTGGGAATTTCTTAAATTCCCATTAGTTTACCTGTTGTTGTTGAGGTTATTGACAAGGCTGTCATAGATTTCAGCAAAAACTGCATTAGACCAATACTGAGGCCATTTGAAAATTCCATTCATATTTGGCACAGGAACAGAAAGATATGGCAAAGAAATACAAAATACTATAATTTATAGTATTTTTAAAAGAAAGAATAAAAAGTTCCCTCCCTCTGAAATACCATATGTTGAATTTTAAGCCCTAGGCATGTAGTTAGTGAAGTCATTTGGAACATCTTTAACTGACTCCAAAAAGAATTTTTTGTTTTGTTTTATTACAAGCTCAACATGAGCCAACAATGTATGAGTGCAGCCCAGAAAGCCAACTGTATCCCGGGCTACATTAAAAGAAGTGTGGCCAGCAGGCTGAGGGAGGTGATTTTGTCTCTGGTCAAGCTGAGTGATATTTTTGTTGTTTCCATTCCAAGCAGGAACTGTCCCATTAAAGAAAATAATTGCATTCAGCAGTATGTCATAGGTAAATTTATTTCAGAGGCAGCATTTCCTAGTGGCCAAAAAAAAAAGGAAGATAGGAGAAAGTTATTAAAATCTTAAAATCTTAGCTACTTTATACTTTATTCAGTGGTGTCCTGCACTGAGAAAGATGGGAACAAAGGCCACACTGCTTTTTATACTGCATTTTTAGAGTAGCTAACATTTTAATTTAAATTTTATTAAATGTTTTGAGATTTTTTTTTGTTGATGATGTGATAACATCGCAACACATAAGGTTCCTTATGTGATTCCCACTAAACCCAAAAGAACCATTGTCTATAACTCATAAAATCTAGATAATAACCACTGCTGTTAGTGACACTTTTATGTAGTACCTACGAAAGTATTTTAGGCTGTGTTAATCAGAATAATCTCTTAAGGTCTGGTAATATATTAAGCTTCCAAGAGAAGATCAGTAAGCACATAAAATTAAATAGAAATGCAACCCACAAAATCTTACAAATCCACACATCTCAAGACATACCTTACCTGTAAGGAGCAGATGGACAGGAGTTCACATCTCCATTCTGCCTTGTGTGATTCAGAAACACAAGCCCATTGGCAGACAAAATCCTTCCCACTCCCTTAGTGTCTATCCAGAAGTACACAGCTGATATAAGTTTCATTAGTATTACTTTGACCTTTAAAATAGAAGTGGAATCAGGGCTAGAGAAAATGCATCCTGAAAGAAAAATCTGTGCCTTCAGTAAATTCCAAATATAAATGCTTTTGTTATGGAAAACACCAACTGAATAGCCTGAGAGATGTTCCCAACTCAGATAAATCATGAGTTTAAATGCAGAGTAGATGAATCCTATCACATTTTTCCACATTTCAGACTGGAATATTGAAATTGAGACATAGGTAATTAAGTACTTCCACAAGGGCAAGAAGATAGTGCTTTCTCTTAGGAGCCCTATTCTTTCTGCTTGCTGCAGATGATACAGCAGAGCCAGTTAGGTGTAAAAAGCTGCAAAGACAATTAAGTGTGGCAAAAAGCTGCTGAAAATAATTTGTAATTGTAGTTGGAAGGATCTTGTGGAAGTCAGAATTCTGATTATTGGTTCAGATAAAATTCTTCGTAGTTGGCACTTGATACTGACCACAACTTTCTGATGTCACGTATGTTGCTGGTTGTTACTTACCAAAAAGACACCCTGGAGGAACTGAGTTTCATCAATTGTGCCCGCAGGGCTCTGATTCATGATGCAAGTCATCCAAATATAAGTTTGTGTGTGTAATAATTGTATATAGTCTTCTGGTACATAAAGAAGAGCAAAAAGAAAAAAAAAAAGAGTAAGAAGACCTTCCCCCCCACCCCCTCAGAGTGCACACATGTAATTGTTTTTTAATGGAATACACTACCGTAAAATCGAATGCCTGTATATTATTGAGAGCAAGAAGGCTTTTCTGTGTGTGATTGTTTGGAAGGTCAATCTGGCAGCACATTTCTTATAAATTAATCAGAAAAATATAGTATCTTCTATCTCAAGTCAAAAACCAAAACGAGGTCTTTGTGAGGTTTAAACATACACGTCATGTGCAAGGGTGTGAGAGAAGCACAGACTGAGGAAATGTCAGGAAACTTATATAGTATAAAGAGCATACTTTGATGTTACAACAACATGAGGGTGAGAATTCTACCTGGTGTACAAAAAGTTTAAAAATGCTTAGAAATTCAATCATGCAAATACATATATAATGCCACATATTTTTCATATGCAATTTTTTTAAAGTTAAGAGTTGTTGCTTTGCATAAATATAGATTGCTATAAATGTTATTACGGCATATATGCATAAGCTATACAAAGCTACAATATTAAGGTACGTGTACATAAACACATCCACATATGCATAAAGCAAGTCACAATTTTGAATCTCTTGCAGTTTTTTTCATAAACTTTTATGTTCAGTCTCTACATTATTAATCCCTTTGTCCTCTGTACTATCAAGTTTGTCCTCTGTACTATCAAGAATATTAAGGTAGAACGTTTTCTCCTTTTAAAATTCAATCTATAGGTACAGATTTACCTATCTTCACTATTATCCTACAGATCCCCATTCTGTGAGAATTAGATTTTCATGCTGATAGTCCTACAGCCACTGCAAACAAAAGTTTGAGTTAGTGTTAGCAGCTGGATTGCAAACAACTCTACTTGAGGTTGGGGTTTTCAAATATAGCAAGCTCTATCCTGCAGCCATTGCTACATTGCAAGGTCATTGACACTGGACTAGATATATTGCTCTTAAACATTCAGTGGGACTACAACATTGTCCAGGAACATAAAATGATCCATCATCAAAGGAAGCCACACATATGTAGAAATTGTCAGCACAAAATGTTAGGATATACTCATCTTTTCTACGGACACTTTACTAATGTATTTAATGTTTAGCGGGTTTTTTTGTTTTATACAGCAATGATGACATTTTATTCTATCATGACAATAGCTATCTCAGTGGTTAGATTTTTGACCTGTATTAGGTTGCATGACCTTTCCTACCATACATCCAAGATCATTTAGCACAGACATCTGAAACAGCCCTGCATAATTTTGTATTTAGATACACTGTGTGATTCAGTTTTATAGGAAAGGGCAATATTGGCTTAGGCATGTCAAATAAACAGTTTTCATTAGAAAATGAGCATTCAAAAACCAGACAGAGCCTAACAGAGTGCTACGAACCTATGAAAGCTTGTAGTAGAAACTAGGAAGTGCATACAGTAAGAGCAGAACTGCAAAGTGGTCTACTTCTCAGTCATCAAAACAGTATTTCTACTTCACTTGAAGGGCTGATAATTAAAGACTGAGGGGATAACTGGTGCATAAGAAGCTGGTGACATCTCTGTGATGAATCAGAATAAAAATGAAAATACAGCAGGGAAAGGTAAAATAAAGGAAATGAAAGAAAAGGTAAAATTAAGAAAGGAAGCTAGGATGCAGATTTACTAACAAGTCCTTTGATTCCAGAAGTATTGAACATTCTTCTCTACACTTCTTGAGAGCAAAGAGACATAGTGAGCAGGAATTTGTAATACGTCATTGTCGTGGTCGGGCACAGATGTCCCAAATATCACATAAGCTTTTTGCCGAAGATCAGTATTGACTTTACTATTCTAGATACCACATAGCCTTAACTTTTCCCTTACAAAAAGAATTTCAAGTTTCTACTGCATTTACTTTAATTTGCAGGTTAAGTTTTCTCTAAGATTTTATTTAATCAGTCTGAGATAGGAGATGGACTACAGAATTAAAAGACTATAAATTAGCATCTCTAATAATGCATGTTCTATACTGTCAGGTTTTTGGGACTCCTCCCCGAACCACAAACTTTCTGGGGAAATATGTTGGTTTTATCCTAACTGCGGGCCACATGACAGAACTGGGTGATTTTTTTCAGAAGAAACTGTTTTCAGTAAAGGAGTCGATTTTTGATTGACTCAAATATTCATGTAGAATTCATCAAATTTACAAATATGAATAGCAGCTAGATGACCTGTTGAATTTCTTTCAAGTTCCTTATTTTATGAATTCTAGTAATGATTTCAACTGAGAAAAAGAAAAAATAAAAACTTGCAAAACTGTTAAGCTGTTGGAAAGCTTACTTTGATTCTTCTATTCTTGCACTTTGAAATGCATCTCAATTTAAAAAAAAAAAAAGAAAGAAAATGAAAATAACACTAAGAAATTATTGGCTTATAATTTTTGCTTTATTTTAGCTTTACAAATATAATTTAAAAATAGCAGTCTCCAAACAACTTGATTTATGATATCACTCAAACTGGTCATTGTATATTGCACCAGTTCACTGTCCATTGAAATGAAGACATATCAGGGCTGACTACCTCCAAGAGTCACGTTTATGTTCTCCACCTTCTCACTTTCCCACCCTCATGAGTTCTTCTGGTCTCTTGTAAACATTTCATGGACTTTTCTTGTCATTTCTTTTTTAAAAGCTATATATAATCTCATTACTTCATAAGTTGCAGAACCAGTTTTTATTACATTCTGAATAGTATCTTCTGCCACAAGATAAAAAAATTAGGATGGGAGCATTTGTAAAATAGGGTTCTGTTCAGCTGTATAAAAATATCAGCATTTAATCCAAAAATATTTACCTTGTGATTTAATAAATTTGATATTTCTATAATGAAATTTCTAAGAATATTATTTTGTGGCTAATGGGACCTGAAATGACCATCTATCACTGGATATATTTATGCACTGTTGCCACAGTAGCCGCATCTTACCATCTATTTCATAAAATAGGTTTTTGTCTTTGATAAAGTCTGAAAACCAGTGAATACTTTTCTTAATATCATGCAAGAAAATGCAAAACAGGATATACCATGAATAGAAGAAATATATCGCTGTAAATTATACTGGCTTTTCTGCCATGAGAATATTTCAGTACCTCTCATTATGACAGAAGAAAATTTAATTGGTCTAACTGTTTGGGTTTTTTCCTGAATTAAATGGATTGTATCCATGGAATTTCTCCAAGAAAGAAATACTAAGCATATAAACAAAAACAATCAAGAAACTTCGTGTTAGAGTTCCAGTGCATGAACTACTTTATTCTTAATTGAAGTATTAAGAAGACACATTAGAGACCTCAGCAAGGTGTGTGGTTATAGGAATCCAATGGGAAAAATTTGAGGTTTCTGAGGAGAGATGAGTAAATGCTCTCTCAGTTTGGAATCAGTTTTCTCTGTTTATCAAGAGGGCAGGAAGTGAATGAAGGTGCATCAATACAGTTTTTATTCCAAGGTTGTTTTTTTTTTCTTTTTTTTTTTGAAGCTTAGTGTATATTATTCACTTTTCATTAGGTTGTGGTAATTTCAAGTAGAAAATAGAAAGCAAACATGTTGACATAGTATGGGTTCTGTTTGAATAGAAAAGACACTGTGAATAAAAAAAAATTAAAAAATATTTTACATGCCTTGACTTTAACATGACAATTTCCTAAATAAAGAATAAATCCCAGGATTTGGCCCAGGATTCAGTGCAGTCTTCTCTCTCCAAGCACAACTCTAATTAGCAGACTTCTAATTTGCTCCATGCTTGTGTTTCTGAGAACATTCTAATCTCTCTGAGCTCTCTCTCTCCTTTGTCCTTAGTCTCATTGTGATTATGTGAAAAGGTGAGATTTTTTCCTTGGTACATTAGAAGATTTGTAAGGACAGCACTGGTATGAGCAATTAAGAATTTCCCTTGTATTGCCTTAAACTACAGTTTACAGTATCAAGCCTTCAATGGAGATAGCACATGACCTCACAGGACAAAATTTGACCTGATTTAAAGAAACTTAAGTTCAGACCTTAAAGTCTCCTAGGACTTTTACAAAAGGCTTAAGCAGAAGCAAATTTTGCAGTGTCAGTTTAATTCTGTGAAGTTAACCAGCATCAGGTTATTCTGTGAAGATGTCCATAGAATCTTTGTTAATCATTCCAAAGACCTGGGGGGGTTATTTTGGGGAGTGCAATAGCAATGTCTGAGATGGAAAGGTCAGGCCAAAATAAAAATCTCTGTAACTATGATGGGTCTAGATGCCTGGTTACATTCTCCTTGGTGTCTTTAGTTTGTTACTGCACAAGTTTTTCTTGAGTATGGGACTTTATGTCCGCTGTCATGGAATCGCCTCCCATTACCTGTAGCCCAGCTGCTTCAATAATTTCAAGTCATGTTGCAAATTGTTAAAGCCTACTTACACTAGAATGGCAACACACCTGCAAACAGGTGGAATGCAAATATGTTTTTAAATAATATGCTATTAGAAAAAGAAAGCTATATTCTTTGTACTGACCTGGCCCAAGGTGTGGCACATAAACAGTTTCTATTATACAGCTTATGGGAAATAAAAAATCCTGTCCAGGCCTTATATCATTGTCACTAATATTCTTTTCTTATTGATAGCACTTAAGCGGTATGCTTGTTTGTTTTTTTTTATTCCCCCTATGGCTCAGTCATAGTCTATCCAAACTATATAAAATCCACAAAGAGGTTTTTTCCATAGTGGGAAGTAATAACAATTTATGGCCAATTATATAGTAAACAGTTCTGAAGTGAGAAGGAAAATACATCAGGTTGTGTTGGCAGTTTGCTGGACTCCTCCTTTTCTAGTAGATGGTGCTCTCAACTTATTTTATATTGCCGCTGAAGACAATGGAAGCAGTGAATCTGCAGAGAAAAAAGGGTATTTTATGGTGCCAACAGCTGTCCTCCTCCTTGTGAAATCATTTTCCCAGTCAGCTTTTCTTAAGTTTGTGTCTCTACTGTGTACCAGGGACAGAATGGAAGGCTTTTAACCAGATTACCAATAAATTCTAGCACTTTTTCTTAGTGCTTATCAAAGGATGCAAATGTGTTTTTCAGTGCTCCTGAGTTCTTTATTGTACTCATTGAAAAAAGACACTGAATAGGTGAAGCTTTAACTGCTTAGGAATAAAGCGGTTTAAAAGAAATCAATGTCACTCTAAACACCTTTGCAGGAAGTTTGCTTACACTGAGTCTCAGCTATAACCAGCAGCACACCTAAGACTTGCAGGGTCAGCCTGACCTCCACAGTCATTTCAGAGGGAGTTGTCCACCAGAGGCATTTCAAGTGCTATGGCGGTGTGGAGGAATTGAAGCCACATCAAGATCTGCAGAGTAGGGTGTGATGTCATTATGCATATGTTGGCATTGGATACTATGATTTTTCCTAAACCAGTGTTATGTTGCCATTGTATACATACCTTTGTTCCTATCTTACCTGATAGGCAACAACAACGGCTGGGCTGAAATTCAAGGTCACTACAAAAAGCCCTGGCTCAAAGCTCTGGCAAAATTCTCTGAACTTGGGGAAATTATCTTAAAACTCAGGCTTAAAGTGAATTCATTTTTCCCTCTTTTCGGTAGGGTCCAAGCAGTTTGTTAAACAATACTGATTTAAAATGGAGAAAAAAGCTTTAACGGGAAAGCTTAACAGAGAAGAACACCTGATTTCCACAACAGAACTAACCCAGTGTATATTCTCCATCTCCACGAAGCCACTGCAAGGCCAGCTAGTTGTTTTCCTCCTCTTGCAATAGCCTTCCTTCACTCATGTTTTTAAGTCTTACTGATACTAAAGTCTGAATTAAGTTGGTGTGATATGGTGCTATCTTTTGTTAGCTGCTCCTCACTCCATTGGCCCGTCCCTCTAGCCGCACCTACTACCAAGAGCCAGTGTCAATAATTCCCACAGATTTGCCCACAGGTTTCATTATTTCAGCTCTTGGAAAAGTGTGTCACATGGTAAACTGGCAAATTGCTCAGCTCACAAGAGATTGAACTGTTTCATACATCCCTGCTTGCAGAAGACTCTTGCACTAAGTTTCTTAACATTTTCTTATTTCAGGCTTGAATATTTTAACATAATACTAAACCCCATTTATTCAGATTAAGGGAACTGCTCACCCAGGAACATTTAGGCAAAGTCAGTCTAGATTTCTATACATGTTCAACACTACAAACTTACCTCTACTCAGAGGTATAATTTCCTGTTTAACAGCAATGTCTCTTAAACATGTGTAACAAGTGCAATTATGTTCCAAGACTGCCCTTCTGTGCTACCAAATATAATCCTATTTTCTGCATAACTACATTTTTGGAGAGTTTCGGAGTTTTTACTTTTTGGCATAGGTGTCAGGTACCAAGGGGCATGCCAGTTCTTCTTCAGAACATTAAGCCTAAATATCTTCAAGGTTATGTAGTGATTGGATGAGGGGCAATATTTTTAAACTACAAAAGGATAGGTTTAGATTAGACATTAGGAAGAAGTTCTTTACTATGCAGTTGGTGAAACACTGGAACAAATTGCCCAGAGAGGTGGTGGAGGCCCCGTCCCTGCAGACATTCAAGGTCAGGCTTGATGGGGCTCTGAGCAACCTGCTTTAGTTTAAGATATCCCTGCTCACTGGAGAGAGCTGGACTGCTGGACTAGATGACTTTTAGAGGTCCCTTCCAACCCAGTGCATCCTATGATTCTATGATCTTCATGCCAGTATGTGTAAGTCTAGCAGACCTGTTATCATCGAACTACAAACAAATCATAGAAGTTGTATTATTCTTATTTTACTGGGAAATTGAAATATTAAGTGGTTTGCTAAAAGATCACAGAGAAACTCAGAGGGACAACAGCATGCTGCTGAATCTTCAAGGTAAGTAATGGCATTTCCTGATTGCTTTTAGAGGAAGTAACAAACTAATATAGAAATAGATGGAGATATAAGTATTATATAATTTATTTTAGTTTAAAAATTGTATCCTTTTCTGAATCTTTTCGTACTTGGCACGCTGAAGAGTAAAGCTTCACTCATGTTGACTCATTGTTGACTTTTTACATTGATTACACATTTGATCATTTTTAGATTTAGGCATGAGTTCATTACTCACATGGTTTACTTAAGTTTTGTACATGCCTCTGTAGTGAAGTAATACAGTATCACCTACTTAATT
>JAVSBS010021659.1:2147-18789 GCA_033124195.1 Coracias cyanogaster
TTCCAAGCCGTGGAGATGTGGTGCTGAGGGCCAGGGGTTAGTGGTGCCCTGGCAGTGCTGGGGGAACGGTTGGACCTAATGAGCTTAAAGGTCCTTTCCAACCAAAATGATTCTATGACTCTGACAGCGAGGGGATGGGAGGTGCACTGGGAAATGGGCACAGGCCTGTTCTCAGGGGCAGGATGATGGCTGGCTGGTCATGGTGGGAGAGCAGGTCTTCTTCCAGTGCCAGCACGGGGCTCTCGGCCCTGAACCCTGCTCTGCCCACGTGGCAGTCCCCTTGGCCATGGCTCGCCGGCTGCCCGTGCCAAGCCGGGCGGGTTGTGGGGCCAGGTCAGAGCTCTCCTCTCACCCCCATGGCTGCGATCTGCCCGGCCCTGCCCGTGGGGTGCTCGGGGGGCACCGAAACATGGCTGAGAAGAGTGGGGTGGCTGCGGTGCTGCATCACCTCCACTCACCAGTTTCTGAGCACAACCCCGAGCGGTCCTACCGGCGGTCATGCTGGAATTGTCCCGTGGGAGGAACTCGCAGCACTAGAACAAGGTTTTGCCCCGAGCAGGGAATAGAAGCTCGCCCCGAATCCTTGTTTTTGTGTTGCTGATTCACGAAGGCAGTGCCGTACCCATCCTTAACTGCCCGTGTTTTCAACTAATAAGATTAGGAGCTAAATAGAAGCAGGATAAACGGTGGATTATGAGCATTTTGTTCCTGCAAAAATCCTCATTATCGCCTGTGTGGTTTCACCGCTTTAGACGCCGGGGTGGGGATGGAAGGGCTGCACGGTGCGTCTGCCAGCGGGAATCGGCCCCTCCTGGTTTTACGGCGGCTTTCAGCAGAGACTGACCCAAATCCAGCCCTGCCCGTGACTTGATCTGAGCTGAGGGGTGTCTCTGCAGATCGGCAGAAAGCACGAGATGGCTTCTGTAGTTGGAGCTGCTTGTGGCACCAGCTGAGTTTTCACATTTCACTTCGAGTTTGTCGATACGGATGTGCTGATGCAGAATCACTTTTTGTGCCTTTCCTCATTGGTTCAGTGATGCCTGTGGATGCTGCAGAGCTGGAGAAGGTTCCTCTGAAATGCCACCTCCTTACAGGGAGTTCCGCTGCTCTGGAAAAGTTGCTCTTGTTTTGGGTCATGGAGATGACACTAGCAATCTTTCTCCTCTTTTCTGTAGGTTTTTGTGCTGCATGGGTGGTCCTGGCCGTGGTTTTGGTGGGGCTACACTGGGGTTGAAGCTGGCTCACCACATGCCTGCCCGGGCCATGCTGGGGTGGTTTTGGTTACAGCTCAGACAGCGAGGACTTCCTATTCGTTCTTTAATCTGTGTGGCAGCAGAGCGTCTTAACTTCTGCCATATAAATTGTCCTGTGGTAGTTTTCATGTAATGTGTAATTCGCTGGCAGTGGTCAGTTTGGTGCTAGGAGCCATTGGAGGCATTTCTCGTGGTGTCCCTCTGTTTGTCCCATGGAGGAGTTCCTGTGACCTGCAGCCCTCCTGTGCCCGGGCGTATCTCTGCAGATCATGGTGCTTGTGTGCAGAGGTGCCTCAACAGCTTCAGACGGTGCCTGTCCCACTGCTGACTGCCAGTGCTGAGCGGGGTGTGCCCGCAGCTGTACCCGTGCTGTGCCAGGAGACAGGAGTGAGCGTTGGGGGACATAGGGAGATGGAACTCCTCGTGACAATAAAGCTATAAACATAGAATCGTTCTGGTTGGATAAGACCTTTAAGGTCATCAAGTGCAAACGTTCCCCCAGCACTGTCAGGTCACCACAAAACCATGTCCCTCAGCACCACATCTCCATGGCTTGGAAACCCCTCCAGGGATGGGGACTCCACCACTGCCCTGCCCAGCCTGGTACAGCCTTTCACAGCCCTTGCCTGGAAGAAATTATTACTCATGTCCAACCTCAATCTCCCCTGGTGCAACTTGAGGCTGTTTCCTCTTGTCCTGCCACTTGTTCCATGGGAGAAGAGCCCGACCCCACCTGGCTCCAACCTCCTGTCAGGGAGTTGCTGAGAGCCAGAAGGTCTCCCCTGAGCCTCCTTTCCTCCAGGCTGAACAACCCCAGGTCCCTCAGCCACTTCTCACCACACTTGTGCTCTAGATCCTTCTCCAGCTTCATTGCCCTTCTCTGGCCGTGCTCCAGCCCCTCACTGTCCTTCTTTATTTATCTTCACATCCTCTGATGCCCATCTTTGCTCCCACTCCCGTGGCCGCCTGCTTGCAGCAGAGCTGGTTGGAGTGGAGCAGACCCTGTGGAGGTCTGCACGGCGTCCGGGCTCCCGTTGGGGACCGGGAGGAGAGTTGCTCAGAGTTGCCTCTTGCTCGGCTGCGATTAAGCTTTCATAGCAGCAAATCCCTGTGCTGTTGCTGTACTTAACATGCCAAACTCAATTATATTGAGAAGAGAGTTTAAAAACAGGCTTTTGTCTAATGTACAGTATTTTGGCAGCAATTAGCTCTGAGTTTTATCATTTTCCCCAAGGTGAACATGAGAACGATCAGTTATGCATGAGAAGCTGCTCTGTCGGGAGGGAGGAAGGCAGCGAGGATAAAAGGGTTTGCACGTACCACAGGGCATGTTCTTCAGTGCCACCTTCCCCGAGCGTCCCTCTGTGTTTGGTAGCTTTGGGAAATGGTTTCTTTGTGCAGAAGCGGTTGTGGGGCAGTTCAAAAGTGGTGGGGACGAGCAGTGGCACAGGCCCTCTGGCCACTGCCTTCTTGGGGGCCTCTGTGGGGCACAGGTTTTGCCATCGTGGGGTCCCTGTGGTCACACTGGCCCTGGGGCTGAGCAGGTAGCCAGAGAGAACCGTGCTTCAGGATGATTGTTTTCCTCTGTCCTGTCTGAGAAGATCCCCTGTCCTTCTCAGTGAAATGAAGGGCGTTAAACCCTGGTGCCGTGGTGAGAGCCCGGCACAGGGTACTGCACTGTCTGGCTGTGTATTCCCTGGTACCTCTCCTCCTTCAGTCCTCTTCCCTTCCATATGATATTGCAGTACGGTGTTAACTATACCCAGCCTGGCAGGGCTGGTGTTCCTCTGGGACGTACAGTGGTTTTGGCATTTGATGTACTCGTGACCCTCCAGAACAAGAGTGGGAGTGTGTGTGTGACCAGATCCTTCCCTGGTGTTTCTCAGTGCTGTGATCTGGGATTCCACGCCAGCCTCGCTCGGACCTTCAGGACATACCTGTCTGCAGAGTACAACCTGGAAACCTCTCGCCACGAGGGCCTGGACATCATCGAGAATGCTGTGGACAACCTGGACGCACGGAGCGACAAGCACACCATCATGGACATGTGCAACCAGGTCTTCTGCCCTCCGCTGAAGTTCGAGTTCCAGCCTCACATGGGGGACGAGGTAGAGTACTTGGCCAAGGGGCTGCAGAGGTGCCCTGCAGCCGGGGCTGGCTTCCTCCTCTTCTTAACCATCGCTGTGACATTATTTCTGACTCCTCACCCCTCTGTGCTGTCTTCGCACGCGGTTTTTTGTGTTTCCTTCCTTAACGAGGCACTTGGCTCATTAAGGCTCCTCCTTTCAGTCTGCCTCTTGCTCCGTATCTCTCCCAATTAGGAAGCCTGTGGTTTGTTCTCAGCTGAACTGCCCAACAGCTTTGTAAAGCGGAGCTTTGATTTGCCTGCTGTAACTGGAAGGCTTCAGAGTGCAGCTTGCAAATCCTGGGTAGAAAATGCTTTGTGCTGGCCCGGCTCCAGAAATGGGGCGATGCAGCCTCTCTGGAGGCTGTGAGGAGCTTGTGGGTGCTGGGGGAATCCTTTAGGTGTTCACACGTGTGTGCCTGGTCAGTTCACGTCCCGTCTCTCTCCGGCACTGCTCCTGTTCCAGGTGTGTCAGGTCAGCGCCCAGCAGCCTGTGCAGACCGAGTTGCTGATGCGGTACCACCAGCTGCAGTCGCGACTTGCCACCCTCAAGATAGAGAACGAAGAGGTAGGAAGTCGCTCTGGGTCTTGTGTTTGGCCGCGTAGGCAGCGTTGCTGAGCCTCCTGCTGCGCTCGGGTGTGGAGTCCTCCAGTGACAGTGCTGAGAGCTCCCGTGGCCTGCAGCCAGTGCAAGAGCAAGCCCAGCACTTTGGAGCTGCCTGTTGGCCGGTGGTTTTGGCTTGGGGAATGTCACTTTCCCAGTCTGCTTCAAAACCATCCTGTCTTCCGTTTGTGATAGGTACGGAAAACTCTGGATGCCACGATGCAGACTTTGCAGGACATGCTGACGGTGGAAGATTTTGATGTTTCAGATGCCTTCCAGCATAGTCGCTCCACTGAGTCGGTCAAATCGGCTGCATCAGAGACCTACATGAGTAAGATAAACATTGCCAAGAGGAGAGCCAACCAGCAGGAAACCGAAATGTTCTATTTTACGGTGAGTCTTGTCTCATGCGATACAGGACACAAAGCATTAATTGCTGTGGCTGGGTCCTGTTTCAAGTGCTCATTAGTGAAGAGCAAGAACCAATTCAGTCTCTTTAAGTTATTTGTATTCTGTCTGATTTGGGAACACATCTCTCAGTGGCAGTGCAGTGCCTAGGGACTGACAATCCAGTGTCTGCCTTGTTCTTCCTTTTGAAGGAACGACTGGAGCAACCAGTTGTGACCAGAAGCTCTCTGCAGTGGGCAGGAGTGGCTCGGAGCAGGGCAGCAGGCTCCAGCCAGCCTTGCCATGTGGCATCGTCCAGTGGCTGTTCCTGGAGACCTTTATGGTTTTGAACCATCAGCTGAGCCTTCCTTTTCTGGCCTACACAGTCTGCCCTTGGCCTGTGGATGAAGCAAGCGGGCATTTGCACCTCATGCAGGGTGTTGGAGGAAGCTGCGACAGCTTGGCTTTGCTGAGCCTGGCTTTGCTGTGCCTGGCTGTTGTGTGTGTAGGTAGAGGCAGCTGTGCTGTGCCTCCTCCACCGCCTTGGTCTGGTGCTTCGCTTCCAGGCAGATCTAAGGTTCTCTGTTACAGTACTTGAGCTGTAAGGAGTCAGCCAGTTCAGCAGTAGCCCTCATTTAAGCGTGGTTAGCAGGCAAAAGTTAATAGCATCTTGTGATATATTACATGTGCACAGAAAAGCTGCTACTTGCTCTTAACAGGATTATTATTCTAATTCAGGGTGGGAGGGGGGAATTGCAGGTTTTGTTTTGAGTTGTGCTTGGGTTTTTCAAAGGCTTTTCTGCAAGAATTTGATCTTTCCCATTCTCTGTCTTCCATTCCCATCTCTGTCTTCCTCACTGCTGTTATCTGTAAAATTGCTTTCTCTGGAGCGCGGTGGGTGTAACAGGCTCTCGGCGACACGAGAACTTGTGCTGCACAGTTGGTGTCGCCCAGCGCATAAAGCGGCGGATGGTCCCTGACCGGGGAAGGTCTCCTGCACCGGGGTTCTCGCTCGGCATCACTTGTTTGCACAAAGGCAAAGCCTCTTTGATTTTTCCCGGCTGTTCCCAGAAGCCTGAGAAAAGAAAGCTTGCTTTGAACTCTCTTTCTTTAGAGCTCCTCGCGTTCCCAGGCAGGAGGTGCAGCACCAAGGAGACAGGGCTAATAAGATCATCAGGACTGTGGCCGGAGCAGCGAGAAGCGATTAGACCGTGCTCAGCCCCGCGGCCCGTCTGCTGCCTGGGTTGTTGGAGCCCGTCAGCCTGGCCGAGCCCCCCGGGCAGCAGGGCACGTCGCTTATGGACTGCTTTTGTCAAGAGTCTTAACCCACCTGCGCTGTTTCGTTTTTAATTCCAGAAATTTAAAGAGTATTTGAATGGCAGTAACCTCATCACAAAGCTCCAGGCTAAACACGACTTGCTGAAGCAGACTCTCGGAGAAGGTGAGTGGCGGGATTAGGTCCAGGGCGGAATCTCCTGGCACGCGAGGCTGTTTTAAACCAGGCGACATCTTTCAGCCTGACCCGTGTCTGTGTTCTCCTGAGTGACTGATGGTTGGCTGCTACTACTAAGTTTAACCAGAGACATGCAAAATCTTCATTTCCCTGCGATATTACTCTTTTCCCGCTTTTCTCTGGGAGAGCACACAGGGAAACTTGTTTGAGTCTTACACCATGTGCCAGTCCAGCAGCAGAGCTTCCCACCCAGTCCAGCCCGCTGCCTTTTTGCTTTCTCTCCCCCTTCTTCCCCTCTTAGGGCAGCCTTGAACACAGAGTGTCCTTGGTGCTGTGCTTCTGTGCTACACATTTGCCAGCAGCCTTCTCAGTCGAGTAGGCCGCTTGCCTGCTGGCCATGGATTTTTGACTTGCTCTAAACCAGAACTGCAAAATCATCCTTGTTTTTAAAGTAGCTTTTCCACAGCAGGCTGTTATTACTCCAGGTAATTCACAGGCTTGGCTTAGAGCGCACACGGACAAACAGGGGCAGTGGCTTCTGCGGAGGGAGGAGTGTGTGGCCTCAGGTGGGACAGGGATGTGCAACCGTGTCCCTGGGAGAAGATTTCAGCTCTTTTAAAGGGCTTTAAAAATTACCTTATTTCCAGTGTAAGTAAGGTGCAGAT
The DNA here is from genome assembly GCA_033124195.1 of Coracias cyanogaster. Classification (NCBI taxonomy): domain Eukaryota; kingdom Metazoa; phylum Chordata; class Aves; order Coraciiformes; family Coraciidae; genus Coracias; species Coracias cyanogaster. Next base: position 8,635 of record JAVSBS010021659.1, read on the forward strand.
GAGTTAGTGTCTTGATTTTCCAATTGGAGAGAAGGTATTTCAGTTAAAATTCACAAATGGTCCATGGTTGTGTTTTAGCAATGGAAAAGCTGGACTAATCATCTCAGAGTTAGCCAACAAAAAGTTTTTGGTTTTTTTTTTTAATTTTGCCAAGCGTATTATCTCTGCCAAATTTATTTAGCCTTAAAATCCACCTTCATGCTCTGGACCCATCTAAGCTCCTCCCAGAGATCAAGACCCAGTACAGAAAAGGGCTCTGTTGGTTGGCTACGGTGCAAAGCTCCTGCAGATCAGTGCAGGGAGCCATGGATCTGTTGGAGATGAATTTAATTGCCGTCCTGGTCTCTCACACAAGAGCTGTACCAATTCTGTGTTTAGGAGGAAGAGTGCAGGGTCAGGCTTTTAATTCTCTATAGACTTGTGCAAAAGCAACTGTGGAAGATTCTCACATGAAAGCTTTCTGAGTTTCTCTCAGGCCATGGGATCATCCGGCAAATATTTAGCCCAGAAATGCCAAATGCGGCGTTTCAGCATGAGCTGATTCTCATTAGGAAGAAGTCTGGGTTTGCAGAACACTCTTGTGGAATTCTTTTCTTTTTCAGTGAGGAATTGACTGCGAGCTTGCTTTCCTCAGGTGCCAGGGGAGAGCAGGAAGGAGGCACATGCGGCCAAATGCTTCCTTTTATATGCCTTAGAAGAAGGAAGAATAAATCAGCTTTCCTGGCCTTGGGAGACACGCACAAGCAGCATGTGAAATTAGTTTAGTGTTTTTTAGTGGAGTGACAAATACCTTGAAGAGCGAACAGATCTGATCAGTGGTGATACACTGCTGCTCACGCAGGATCCAAGCACTGAAAATACACGACACGAGAGTACAGGAACGAGAGTGTTGGCAGCCACACCGCTTGCCTGATGGCGATGTCACCTCACGGGACTCGCACGGAACTGTCGCTTCCCTGCCTGGGTCTGGCCGATCCCCCGCCCTGACTGCAGAGGACCTGCAGTGCCTCTGGTCACGGGCTGCACGGTGCAAATAAACCCTTAGCATCAGCGGGGAGTGAAGGCGCTTCCCTCTCCTGGGGCTGAGTCTGGGATTTCTGATAGGTCTTTTAGTGGTGAGGGCTTACAGCAGCCAGCTCAGCATCACCAGGAGCTGTTCACTTGGGGCTTTCAGAGCCAGAAGTGAGGGTGTGTGCCTGTGCTAATGTGTTTTAACAGTCATTTGGTGGCAACTGACGTGGAGAGATGATGGAAACTTGTGTTTCTTCACAGGTGAAAGAGCTGAATGTGGGACAACCAGGTGAGTGGCTTCTTCATTGCTTTGGGAAGGGCTGGCTCTGGCAGGAAGGGTGGCCATGGGAAGGGTGCTTTGCTTTGCTACAGGTGCAGCTTGCTGGGGTTCAGATCTCACTATCTTCCAGCGCCCTGTGCGGGCAGAAGGCTGGTGACCTTGGGATCCTCTCGTCACTACCCTGCTCCTCGGCTGCATTGCCTGAAGTGCATTAATTAGGGTGATGACAAACAGACTTGGTTTTGCTGCAGTGCAATTTCCAGCTGACTGGCTCTGAAGTGCCTGGAGGTGCTGTGTCAGCGTGGTGTGGTGCAGTGCCTTGTAGCATAGCTGGGGTTGGGTTGTGTCCAGGCGGTGTCCACACACTCACTACCATCTCTGTTCATTTGAGGACTTCGATGTGTCCCCACAAGCCTCTCCCAGCTCTGCCTCTGTTGCCTTGGGGAGCAGAGCATGGCCGGGCTCACAACCTTCACCACTCGGCAGCAGGAGATAGTGCTGGATGTGAATGTAACCGGGAGGCAGCTTTGATCTGTGCCCGTAAAGCACCTCCACAGAGCGCTGGTGCCTTGCTGAGTGTGCTGGTTCTCTAGCAGTAAGATGTGGGCCAGAAAAGCCTTCAGATGTCTCCCCAGAATCATAGAATCAAAGACTGGTCTGGATGGGAAGGGACCTTTAAAACCATCACCCCTTGTCCTGTCCCAACAGGCCCTGCTCAAAAGTCTGTCCCCAGCTTTCTGACAAGTCCCTTTGAGTCCTGAAAGGCCACCAGAAGGTCTCCCTGGAGCCTTCTTCTCTCCAGGCTGAACAACCCCAACTCTCCCAGCCTGGCCTCCCAGCAGAGGTTCCACCCTCCCATCATTGATGGGGCCTCCTCTGGCCCTGCTCCACCAGGTCCATGTCCATCTTGAGCTGAGGACTCCAGAGCTGGAACATGTCTAAACTCTCTCTGTCACCTTTTAGAGCCTGTTTCAGTGTTTAATAAAATCTGCAGTACCAGCAGGAAACCCCAGCGTGCTCCCCGTTAGGAATGCTGGAGCAGATGGTGAAGCCTGGGCCACTTTGCGGGCAGGCAGGAGGCTGCCCGAGCAGCGGGCGCGGGGTGCTGGGCTCCCTCCCCGTCTGGCTCTGCTGCTGGTGCCAGGCTGGTGGCATCAGGGCTGGGCACCCTCGGGAGCTGCAGCACAGGGCAGTGAGGTGCCATCAGGACAGAGGGGCCTTCTCTGCCTTGCACCAGCCAGGGACTGCACAGTGTGTCACTGCACTGATGTGCTCCAAGGAGCTGCTCTTGGCCGTGCTTCCAGGTGCCCTTTGGATCAGCCATCACAGCAGCAGCTGCCCTGCTGTGGTCAGGTCCCAGAGAGCTTCCCTCTAGCACCCTGACCCCTTCGGTGCCCCAGGCACATGGCTGGTGGGGGCTCCAGATACAGCCCATGAGATGGGCTCCACCTTGGGTGTGCTGGGCTGGGCATCTGCTGAGCTGGTGAGGAAAGCACACCCGAACGGCTGGGTGAAGTCAGGGAGAGCTTGCTCTGGGTGTTACCAGCAGTGGGTGCCCGTGGGGCCGTGGTGTCCAGGCCAGAGCAATCAAAGGAATGAATAACAGCCTCCTACATGAGGGATGATGGCACAGCTCCCTGCTGCTTCTGTTTGCTTCTGTTTCAGCACTTGCTTCTACTTCACAAAGGAAAACAAACAAGAGACAATCTCCTTCTTGTGTGAGGCAGGGCTGCAAGTCTGGGCAGAACAGCCGTGCCGCCAGACACAGCCGGAGTCCAGGCTGTCCTGGTCAGGGCTTCCCTGGGAGAGGAGGTTACAGGGCAGCAACAGCTCAGGGTTTGAGTCTGCAGCCCAGGGCTGCTCAGCCAAGAGCCAGGTGGGCACTGGAACGGCCGACCGGCAGTTCTGCTCCACAGTTACCTCTTGGTTGGAAGCTGTAGAAGTGCAGACTCAAACTGCTTCATTAAAGGCATCTGATTAAGGAACCAGCAAATCACCACTGTCACCTTTGCATCACGGCTCCGTGTAAATTGAACGTGGCCATTTGACTCTGCTCTATGAGAACTTCCCATGAAGCTCCTAGCACTCCTTTTTGTTTGCAGTCGTGATCTCTCCTCTACATAGCCTGGGGGTAGAGGACGGATCAGAAATCAGTTAGAGATTTCAGGCTATTTTCCTCGCTTTTCTAGATCTAGGCACTTTGGTCTTAATGTCCTTCATTATCAGAAGAAGAAATCAAATGTGAATAGGGTTAATAAGAGCAGCCCTCCAAAGCCCTGATCACTAAAATAAGTCACACGTTTCCATGGCCTCATTTCCAGAGGCAGTAGGTGTTACCCTTGCTGAAGTCAACATGGGCTTCAAGGTCCATTCCCCATGACTGATGAGGACCCTCGGCCGCTAGCTAGTAGGGGTAGGGTCATGTTCCTTCCTACTGCACATCTGCCTTTTCTGCTCCTGCAGAGGTCCTGGTGGGTTTGCTCAACGGTGTTGGCTGGGCTCACCTTTTTGTTGGGTGATTTGAGTTTTGGGAACGCCTGCCAGAAAGATGAGAGACCATCCACATCCCTGTGAAAGCCTCCCAAACAGAAGTTAGCTACAGGGAGGTGGAGGTGTTCCCACCTTCCTCTTTCTGGCCATCTATGAGCAGGAGATGCATTTAGGAATAAACAGGAATAGTCCAGTGTTTTCCAGGGGTAGCTGTGGTTTATTTGGGATATTTCAAGGAATCAGTTGAAGTCTTCAGCTGCTCTTGGTGCGTCTTCAGGCTGACACTGCTGAACTGCCGGAGATAGGAGGCAGGAATTCAAAATCCTGCTGAGCACCAGTGCCTTTGGCGTCCTTCTAAAATGTCACCCCTGATGCTGGCACTGCCACTGAGCAGCAGCTTTGGTATTTGGCATCTCAGAGATGGAGAATTGTAGCTGCAGGTCATGGGTACCAGGGACAGTTGTGACCAGCTGGGGTTAGCAGCTTTATTACTCTCTGGCTTGAATGAAGCCAGTTCTGCATGAGGAGCATTCCTGATCACCCGTTGCTTATTCAGGCTGTGGTGGTTGGTATCGTTACTGCTCTGACACTGATTTCTGGGGTCAGCTGGTTTTTTACGGTAGGATCTAGGACTGTTCAGGAGACCCGCATCAACAGCTGGTTGGATGGCTGTATGTGACCGCAGCTGAGGTTAGAATTTGTCTGACAGGGAAATACTGGAGATTATGGGGATGGGAAGTAAATGGTAGCTTGGCTTATTGCTGTTAAATGCTTCTATTATCAAGATTAATTTGAATGTATTATTTGAACAAAGGCTGTGGTCTCGACCTTGACTCGGAATTGTGTGTGCAGCGTATAGTGAGCAGCTCTGATGTTGCTCCCGGCTGCCTCCGGGTCAGCTCAGCTTCCCGATCCGACGCCTGCCAGCTGCACCCAGGCTCGGCCTGGCCGCTGGGACCTGCAGAAGCCAGGGCAACACGGCACTGGCTCCACCATGAGTTCTAGCCACGTTAGTGCTGGGGTAGCCCACCCCGGGCTCTTTGCAGGTCCCTGGATCCTGGTGGAGCCGTGTCTGGGATGAGGGGATGCAGCAGGCGGGACGCCGAAGCGTGAGCAGCCCCGGAGTGCGTGAGGCCGTGTGTTGAGTCCTCACAGAAGGATTTTTCTGTTTGATTTATTTCTTATTCTCAGTCATGACCTTTGAGATCTCACCCTGTCATTGCATTTATGTTGGTGTTTTGTTGATTTATTTTGTTCCATTTTCTCCCAGGCCCCCATGTCTTCCCCCTAAGCCACAGAAAATGAGGAGACCTAGGCCTCTCTCAGTCTATAATCATAAACTCTTTAACGGCAATATGGAAACGTTCATTAAGGTACTCGCTGGCTGACACTAAGAGTTTATGAACGCTGCGAATGTAATGGTGGCTTTCCTGTCCTAACTGCTGGCTGCTTTCCTTCCTTGGCGGGGTCTCTGCACCCAGTTGATGTGCCCAGTGTGCCCTTTGCCTCGGTGACGATTTCTCTCCATAGCTGTCCTTGCCCCTGGCTCATTCCTTGCGTTACCTGTCCCATGGCTGCCTGTGTGCTCCAGGGCAAGGGTAGCCATGAGGACCCTCATGGGCCATGCTGGCCAGCCACGTGTAGGTGAGGTGCTCTTGGCTGAGTGTCCCTGTCATCCAGCGCTGCTTCCACCCATCCTGGGAGGGAAGATCAGACAGCAAGGACACCCAGCCCAGCACCCTAAAGGATCAGCAGATCCCCCACCTTCCCTTTCTCCACATATTTTTGGTGGTTGTCTTCCCCCGTGGCTGAGGAAGATAAAATGACTCAAAAGCTCCCAGGAAGTCTCTCCCAGTTGGGAGAACTGGCAGCCTTGGACTGAAATACTGTGCATATGGGTGGCTGCGTGGGAGGGTAGACGTCCTCATCCTTAAACAAAATGTATTAGCGATAACCAGCCCAGCTGGCTCATCTCAGTGCCAGCTGCTGATGGGTGGCTGATGCCACCTCGTACCCCTCGGTACTTGCTGGGAGTCTGAAGACCCCTTCCCGCAGCCCGCAGAGGAGGGTTAGCCTGCAGGGAGGATGGGCAAGAGCCGTGCCGTGAGCCTGTCCCGTGGGAGGCCACTGCCTCAGGATGCTCCAGGAGAGGAGATGCTGCAGCTCTTGCACGTGGGCTGTCACCCACTCCAGCGCTTCGCCAGGGCCCTGTGCTCGGCTTCCAGCAATTCCGAAACAGCTGCTGAGTGGTCTCCTCCAAACCATCGCTGGCAACACTCAGCGTGCAGCCTTCATAAATGTGGGCCAAAGTATTTTCATTCAAGCTGGGGTGACCTCAGATTGAATGAAGAAAATTAACTCAACTAACTCAATTAATACTAGCATAGCCCGAGTGCAAGAGGGCATTTGGCCCCGCTTGTCCCAGGAAGTTACCCAGGAGATATTTGAGGAGAAAATTGAAGATGTGGCTGTGTGATTTGTCTTCAAGGGTACCCCCAGCTATCTAGCTGCTGATCCTCCCAAATCCAGCTCTGGCTGCTGGAAGGATTTCCAATGGAAGCGATGCAGTTCCGGTTGCTCAGAGTGTTTAATCCTGCGCTGAAGAACACCTCAGTGAAAATACTGTAGGAAGCAGCAATGACAAACTGCTGGATTTGGTGAACTAATGAGCATTGTCCGGCTCCGATGTAATTTCTCCGGGACTCTTGTGGTGCAAACTGAGCCGAAGGGCCGTGTTTATAAACTGTGCTGTCACAAGTAATGCGCAGGCCCGGCTGACAAAGCTGGTAATCCCTTTAATACTTGTAATTATTCCTTACTTAAACTGATTTTTCACAAAAGTCACGCTCATTAAAGTCCAGGCTGTTCAGTGCTGCAGAGGAGGAATGATCTGCAGTGGAAATCCATCGGAGCGGGCGGGTGTCCTGTGGGAGCGCAGGCTGAAGGCTGGTGTCCTGCTGCTGGGGCTGCCCCTGGGGCCAGGGCAGCTCTCCTGGAGCTCCTGGCCCTGTCCTTGGGCTCCTGTGAGGATTGCAGGGGCAGGGAGGGGAGAAATCCGAGAGGCTCTTTCTGCCGGTGGCCAGGGCTGGGGTGCAGCAAGCCAAACGGGGTGTGGGAGGGAGGGTGGACAGCCTGATGGCCTGGGTCGGACCGTGCTAAGCTGCCATTGCATTTGAGCGTTCATGGCCTCCAAAAGAGATGCTTGCCTCTAACTGAACTTATCCTTGCTTAATCTTTTCTTTTTTTCCCACTCTGCTGCTTTTTTGTGTTCTCAGAGGAAGGAGGAATGCGCGAACAAGAAATCAGGTATTTACTGGAGGCCCGTCTGCAAGACAGAGTAAATTAGCCAGAGAGATGCAACTGTGCTCTACTGGAAAAACCTACCAAACACAGCCCCAGGGAAAATAAATGTCCCCTTAGGCAGTCAGACACGGGCACATTTCCCCTTGAGCTCCTTCCACAGGGGTTTGGAGAGAAGCAGCTCTGAAAAAGCCAGAACTCATCGCAGGTTCAGATACAGGCAGTTCATTTCAAACACTGGGGGATTTTGTTGGTGGTTTCTTTTTTTTTATAGCATCTGCTGACAATGGCTTTTTCCTTAGGTGGAAGTATTGTTGTAAGGTCTGGAAGCTTGTTTCATCAGACAGGTATAGCACAAGTTTTTTTTCGGCTCAGCATTGCACCTTTGGAGCGGAGTAGCTGTGATGCGTTGCCCCAGTCCCCTGTCTGAGCCAGGCAGCGAGCAGCAGTCTCACACACACTTAGTGAAAGCTTTTCTCGTGGATAATTGACTGCACGTAGTATACTGAGCACTTCTTGGTGGCTTGATGTGTGTAACACCTCCTTTTCTTGCCTGTCCTCTTACTAAACTCAATGGCACTGATTTTCTAACCCCTGTTTTTGCAATCTTTAATGCGTTTCCTGTGCTTTGTTAAAAATAAACCAGTAATTTTTCTGCTTTTTCATTTCATGAAGGACTCAGGACAGGCTATTCCGCTTGTAGTGGAAAGCTGCATTCGTTACATCAATTTGTACGGTAAGTTCGTTCAGAAATATCAACAGAGACTTTCTTAGAGGAAATGAAGTACTTGCAGTTAGTGAAATGCAGTTGAGGTGCCCACAGCTCTTCCTGCGTGGGCTCAGGTTGTGATTACAATGGCATTGGCTGGATGACTGGCAGATATTTAGGTCTTGTTGGCACTTACTCAGGTTAAATAGTTGTCTTGGGCCTCAGGCCCATGGGAGCCCTTTCAGTGCCTTGGTCTGGGGTCCTGGATTAAGGAATATGAGCAGAAATGAATAGCAGCAGGCTGTCTTTTTCCTCTCAGCCTCGCTGGGTGCATGGGCTCCTAGTTTCTGCTGTTCCTTACCAGAAAGTACCATGTAACAGTTGCAGGAATCCTTTCTAAACTGTTGTTCTTTTCCAGGCCTTCAGCAGCAGGGCATTTTCAGAGTCCCTGGCTCCCAGGTGGAAGTCAACGACATCAAGAATTCCTTTGAGAGAGGTGTGTGACCAGGGCGTGCGGCCGCAGCTCGAACACTGTGCTCGAGCAGAGATCCTTGGTGGGAGTTTCAGTGTGTGCTGGGTGCATTAAACATTGCATAAAGCCTGTGCTAAAGGCCCTTCTGCTATGAGACATGAGGAGGTTTTAACCCTTTCTAGGTATCTCAGTATGGTGTCTCCAGCAATAGTGAAGAGTCACTTAGGGAAGGTTCAGAGATCTTTTCTACAGTCGTTAATTAAGAGCATGAAAGCCTCAGATGAGAACCACAAAATAGTTCATTGGGGATCCATTTTCCTCCTTCCTGCAGCGGTTTGTCAAGGGAGGAGCAGCGTTGCCACGTGTACCTGGTGGCAGTGTTGGTTGTGGAGTTGCCAGTGGTTCTGTTGAGTAAATCCCACTGAAGGTGCCAGGCTGGCAGGACAGGGCAGAGCAGCCCTGCTGTCACCCAGGCAAGGTGACGCTGTGAAAGGGTCTCGATGGTGGTAATGGCCTCCATGGCATTAATCCTGGAGCAGCACTGGGAGGATCAGGGTGATCCTGGTGGCCAGGCCAATGAATAAGGCAATGGTGGGATTGTCAAAGACTGGAGGATTGGCGTATCCAATTTAAGAGGAATCAGTATCCAAATCTTCTAGGTTTTGAAAGCCCTTTATAGATTTAAGCCAGTACAATGCTATCCAGAACCATGCAGCCTATTCCAGAGGCATGACTGGATCCTCCAACCAAGCCTGTCTTCTCAGGCTTTCACCCACCGTTGGTTAGATCTGCTCAGCTCTCCAAGCTGTTGCCATGAATGCAAAAATGCACTGGGCTGGAAAGCAAAGGAGAACTGATTAGGAGCATCTTCCAGGAGGGTTTTAGGTCTCCACAATAAGCTCGGGTTTTGTAGGTAGGGCTGTAGCAGGTCTCAGCGTGATGCGATGTAGCAGAGGACCTTACTAAAGTCTCCTCTTGCTGGCAAAGCGCGTGGCATTGGTGATGGGCAACTCCAGGTTTCCACAGAGTTAGGAAGAAACCTTTGCTGTGTTAGTCCAACCTGACAGTACTGCTGGAAACACAAACTCTTCTCTGGGCAGGTGAAGATCCCCTCGCTGATGATCAAAACGAGCGTGACATTAATTCCGTGGCTGGAGTCTTGAAGCTGTATTTCCGAGGACTGGAAAACCCCCTCTTTCCTAAGGAAAGGTTTCAAGATTTGATATCTACTATAAGTAAGTACCTGCGTCATCTCTTCTCGGAGAATAGAGTGGGACAAGGGAAGCCATAAATGGGGAGCCCGTACATCTGAGTTTGCAAATAGCAGCTTGTGCTGTGAGAAGAGCTGCAGGTCTGCAGTGGGAGCTGTTAGGAAAAGACATTGAGTGTGTGCATTGGCAGCACTGGAGGTGAGGGAGAGGAAAAATCTCATGTGGCCCTTTTAAAATCTTTCTAGCATCAGCAGGGAGTCACATCCAAGCCAGGGCTGATGGGCTGCACAGGCAGCAAGCCCCAGCACATGTTTGCAGGGTGCACGAGGGCTCGTGAGCTGCTTGGACAGGGTCGGCTGCTGTCCTGCCTGCACAGATCTCGGTGGGGCACGGAGGTTCCTGGGCCTGCCCGGCATGTGGTTCCCAGGACCCAAAGGGGTTTCACTGCTTTAGCTCAGCATCTTCTGCGAAACATAGTGAAGGTCAATAACTCCTGGCTAACTCAATGAGCTTCTCCAACCCTTGAGAGGTTTCGACCTCGCTCCATCAGCTGTTCTCCAAGAATTTGCTGTGTGCATTTCCCATCCCAGAGAAAACCAGAAAGTGCTTTGGGATGTCAGCAGAGGCAGAAGCTGAGGGTTTTTAATCATGAAGGTCTGGGATTGATGTCAAGGAGAGCCTG
>JAVSBS010021660.1:0-25932 GCA_033124195.1 Coracias cyanogaster
GCCAGGCTGACGGTGTATGAACTTCTGTGTTCACTGGCAGTGACTAAGGACTGGCTAATGGTTTTCAGAAGAAAAAAAAACCACACAGAAATGAGATGCCAGAGGACATGTTACAGGAATGTATTTGTTGGATCCCTAATCTCAAACTGTGGTAGGGAATTTACTAGATATCACAACAGAACCTCACTAAAAGCTATACAGTGAAAGCAAGCTGGGAATATTGACATGGAGTTCCAAGGGGGTACTTGCAGTTAGAGGCAATCCTTTAACAGCTTTTTAGATGTTATTGACATCCTATGATGTGGATAGTTGTTTTGAAAGTGATATTCTGCAAGTTTATAAGACAAAATATAGTTCTGCCCATCTCAAAAACTGGATGAGCTTTGAAAGTCCATGTAAAAATGAATTTCAAAGGAAGAGAGAGTAAAGCAGTTTCTGAGAAAACTATCCAGAGAGCTGTAAGGAGGGTGTGGGAGATGTGCAGGAGGTCCTTCAAACCCCAGAGTGTCTTCAAATGCCAAGTACAAGTTAAGAAATTGATATTACCTTGATGTCCATTGTTCTTGCCTCTTGCTGTGAAGTATGATGTTTTTCCTCCATGGGGTGGAGCAGATTGCACATGAGCTGGAGCTGCTGTCTCTTCTGGTCTTACCTACAAGAAATCTTTGTAGTTTACAGGTGACCAGGGAGTCAAAGGGGCTTCTGAGAGCAATTCCCGAACTTCGCAGGACAAAAATGGGCTTTGCTAACTTTCTGTGAATTGTGATAAACTGTACGAATTTCAAGGTAAGTATCTTCATCTTGACCCAGTTTTTTCCTTGGTTATTCCTATCAGACTTGGGAGGGTAGGATGGTTTTCATTTTTTTTTTGTTTAATTCTATGAAGTTGAAATTATCCTCAGCTATGGGAATCCCAGATGATCATCTTTACTGTTCTTTGTATTTCACTCTGCTTAATTACCCTAAGAACTACCTGATGAGTTGAAAAATGTAACTACTAGTTTTCAAATTTCGGAGAAATGACAAAAAACAATGGCAAGGGTTCTTAAGACCACTGTAAAAAAGTTCATGTAACCAACTAAAACATTAGAAATCAAAAAATGCCTGCACTATACTCCTGTAAAAAGAAAAAGGCTTAGAAAATAAATAATATTGTTGCTTACTCCTGAACATAGTCTGTGTAGTGAGATAGCAGTGAAGATTTTTGCATGTGTCAAATGAACCTTACACGTGATTTATAATCACTTCTGGGTCCCATCATTACCACAAAACCCCTTCTATTGGAACAAACTGATCATTAATTAGTTAAGGTGTAGTCATGTGAAAGATCAAAGCTTTGTTCCCTGTCTAGAGGTGAGAGCTATAAACATGAAATACCAGTGCTACCTGTGGGATTCAAGTGCTATTTTCCAATAGCCGTGATGCTTAACATTGTATTGCTGTAGCACAGATGTTTTGGGAACATGAAGCATGATGCATAGTCACGACTAAAAGGCAAACCACACGCTCTGGCTTTCATTTGGCTTATTTCTAAATCAGGAGTCACTGGATGTCGCACACTTGCATCATCCTCCAGGGCCCAAAGGAGCGTTTGTGCTGGTGGGAGCTGGGCAGCATCCCTACATAGGAAAGGGGGACCCATCCCCGGGGCCATTCCCTATGGTCCCTACTCCCAGTATCTCCCCAGGCAGCGTGACCAGCTTTGGGGGGCTCAGGGCAGCAACCTCTGCCCTCTGTATGGCACAGAAGGCGTTTTGCCAGTTCAGCCATTATCATTTTATGCTGCCATCAGTTGCCAGATCACACTGGCCAACACTAAATCCAGCAACAGCCCCTTACAAGTCTTCTTTCAAACAATCCTGCCATAGGTTCCTGTGGGCCCAGCTCCTCCACTGCCCACTGTAGTGCCAGCATCACCTGCTGGACACAACAGACAGAGATGGCTCCCTCAGTGGCCCTTCACCTGGAAGGACACCACCCAGAGAGCTCAGCAAGAGGCAACCAGCCCCAACAGAAGCCACACCCAACATGAAGCTCCTCCAACTGATCAGCTCCTGGTTAAAGTAGCCCCAGCCTTGCCCACCACCCCAACCACAACCACCCGGGTGAGGGCAGAGCCACAGAGACACAGGTGGACCAGGTTCTGCCTCTGGAACATGAAGCCAATAGGGAAAACAAACCATTCTGCTAGGTTGTGACTCATTCACAGGTCAACTCCAATTTGAGGCCTGCAACTCAAGCCCCAGCACTTCAGAAGGGCACTTCTGACATGGCAGAAAGCCATTGAGGGAAATTCTGCAGATATTTGCCCATTGCCCTCAGGGTGCTGAGGTTTGGACCACAAAGGGTTAACTTCCCCATGCATCACTGCAGCGTGGCATCTTCTGAGTTCAGTGGTGTGCCCATGGTCTGCCTTTACTTTTTTCTTGGGGAGAAAAAAATGGAAGAAACTGAGAATTGCATCAAACTAAATGCAAATGTTTGTTCTGACTGTGGTCTTTCAAGTCCCAAGGTGGCATTTCTTTACCAGGACTATCTGCTTTTCAGCTGAAAAAACTGAAAGACTGACTTGGATAGAAGATAATCTTTAGCTCTACCCCTTTGCAGTTAAGCAAACCTGCTTAAGGTTTGCAAACTTGGTTAGGATTATTAAAATTGATGCTATTTTACTGCAGTGTCTGAAGCTAAAGGAAACTCAGGACCCACTGCACTATGCTCTGCACAAAAGGTCCCCTCTGTCCAGATGATCAGGGGCCTTTGATGTTTCCCCAAGGGATCTGTGTGGCTTTTCTGACTTACTTTTAACATGCCACTGAAGGGATTAGAAAGGAAACTTTGTACCATCTGTCTGTCCTGGACTACAAGTGATCCATTCTGGAAATTACTCAAACTCTTTGGTGTGGACAGACTGCTCAGATGTTGGTTTCCTGTGAACTGTTTGTCCATCAGCTCAGGACCTAAGGTGTTATTGCTGTTGCCTCTCCTCAGGCATTTACAGACAGCACATCAAAGGGTTTCCAGGTTGTTTCTTTTCAGCCCCAAGGCACTGCGTAAGGCCTGGAACACCATCTTTTTCAAAGAAAATGACCTTAAAATGCTATGTCTTTAAATAAAAAATGAACTTTTTAATAAGACCCAAACAAGTTGTTTTTTTTTTTATTAGCATTTCTCACTTTCTATGCCAATAGTAAGATCTGTTACTTATCTCAGACCAAGTACCGACATTTGCTGCATAAGAAGTACATCTGCTCTGCAGGAGGAGAGGGGCAGGCACAGAGATCATCCCTGGAGAGCATGGTAAGGGGTGGAGATAACCAGATGTAAGGGGCTGCGGAGGGTGTTAAGAAGCACTTGGTACAGCTGCTCTCTGGGTACCCTGCAGCACACACAGCGCCCCTGCCCCGTGCCAGCCCTGGTCAGCCTCCTCCAGCACAGAAGGCTTCCCGAGCCCCAGGAATGGGGCTCGTCACTAGGCTTATAGTTGCTGCCATAAATATGACGGTTTTTCCTACCCTTTCCATGACATTCTGCTCAGATTGCATGCCATTAAAATGCAGAGCTGTCACAGAGCCATGGGGTGATGTGCTGGTGAATACCTTGGTCAAACAAGGTTTTAAGGGTATTTTCTTCCCCTTGCCAACAGATGGGACAGACAACTCCTCTTTCTAGCCTTCAGACCACAGGCCTTGAAATGCCTTTGGTGTGCACCATACTTTGGTGGGATTCAGGAGTGGCCTTATGAAACAATTTATAGTATTTGGCATATTTCTATGAAATATTTATAGAGGTACTGTATTCTAGTGAATTGTATTGCTGGCTCATGCAATTCAGATCATAAAAATGTCCTTTGTAATCTACAGAAAAGAAACCCATCAGCACTATAGAAGTAAGATTTGCTACTGGCAACGTTACTGACTAGCTGGAATTCAGGACAAGGACAAGCACCATTCCTCCAATAAATCCCAGGTACAGGGGAGAAGGTGGCCTGCAGAGCCAGGCTCCTACTAATTGTGTCAGTGATGGAGATGGGTCAGTGTCTTGGCCTGAGGATGAACCTGGACTTCCAGTCACAGCAGTGACAGATTGTGGCTGAGGAGCAGCATCACTCACCCTCGCACAGCTGGTGTATGAAAAATCCAACAGCCTCAGACAAATAAATTCACAGCCTCAGACTTCTCTGCTGGAAGATAGAAATTGAAAGGCTCTGTGAAGTTTGTCTTGAGGCAGGAACAATATTTCATTTGGTTGAAGGGAACCTTCCCATTCCCTGAGCACATGCATAAATATTGGTGCAGAAAAACCCACAAATGAGTTTTCATCAGAAGCAGAAGTGAGCTATGAAATTGTGTTCAATATAGCAGTGATTTTCTGTTTTCACTGCAGGACAGGATTCCAAGGGATACAAGACAGAAATGTTTGAAATGACAATCTTCTTTTCCCATCGAGGTTTTATTTTAGTTCTTCCCCTGGGCCTTATTTTCCTTCCTTGAAAGTAAGTTGTTGTTCCAGAAGCCCCTGCCACTGTCCTGGCAGTCCCCATCCCACAAGAAAAGGAGGTGGCAGTGGGTCAGTCTCCTCCTTGCTGCTCAGCCCAGCCATGCCCTGCTCCCTGGGGCAGAGCTGACTTGGAGGAAGATGCTGGCTGCAGCCCCAGCCATCCCTCACGTCTGTCTGTGAGCTGGGGGGTGAGATGCCTCCCATTCAAGGAGACATCTTGGGGGGCCTTGCAGGGATGCCCCTGTTGGTGATCCTCCAGTCAAAACTGCTCCCAGGAGCCAAGAATATTCATGTTACTCAGTGCTCAGTCAGAAGCAGACCAAGATGTTCCCACAGGTACATTTCTTGGGTTTGGAGGTTTTTTCCAAATATTTTTATGCAAACTGAAAATAAATTAGGTACTTGTACAAAGTCTCAAATAGCAAAGTTTAGCTGGCTATGATATAATAATCCAGATTAGAAACCAACCATCATCTGGAAGGCATGGGTGAGCCCAGCACTGTCTATAGGGATCTCTCAGTGAGGATTTTAGGCAAGAGACCGGCAGGTCTCTCTAGGTTTTGGGAGTTATTTAGGAAGCTATGCCTACCAGTAATGCAGCATATGGTGTGGGATGGAGGTAGTTGTCCATTGGTAATGTTGACTGGGCTTTTCTTCTGCTGTAGGCCATGCACTGTGACCTGTGGGTGCCAACTGAGGTGGCGGTAGCAGGGACCCTGCTCCCCAACAGAGCATGGCTTTAGTGTTGTGAGGGCTCCTGCCCACGTGGGGAGGTGACAGCTGCAGCAAGGGCAGGCGGTGGAGTGTTGCCATCCAGGAGTTCTGCTGTGGTGCCTTGCCTGCTGCCACACCTGCCTGCGTGACCCAGGGGGACATTACTAATGGTGCAGCAGAGGCTGAACAAACACTTCCCTGGGTCGGGAGCAGTGAGCCTCCTGAAAGCTTTCCAGATTGCCAGTAACTCACAGCAGCCAGCATCAGCTGGCTTAGCAGTAATAGCAGATATTGCTTCCAATGGGAATCCCATTATAAACTCCCTGTCTGAATCAAACTGGTATTAAAGAAGAAACAACAGCCTTAATAATTAGTCAAAATTAACAATGATTATAATCTTATGATTGAGGAATTGAGGAAGACAGTAATGGCAATGGAAAGGATTCGAAACCCCTCCTAAACACAGTTAATGGGGAGATGGCAGTGGCTAAATGTGAGACAGAGGCAACATGCCTTCGAGCAGACAGACAGACAGACATGGGTATCATCAGAAATGCATGTCTGCTGCTGACACAGAGTGTCCCCTCAGGACCTGCAGCCACCCACCTGGTTTGATTTCCCTGCCTGGTGCCAGCAGAAGTGTCTGATCCTTCATTCTTAAACCTGCCTTCAGCAATTGCATCACACTTGTCTGTGGGTGACCTGGAGGTCACTGCTGGGAAAACAGCCTGTCTCCTTAACGGAGACCGACAGGCTGTCCCACTCCATCCTGACCTCACCTGGGCACTGACAGGTGGCCTCACTCCCTACCCCTGCCCTGAGCCTCTCTGCCCTGAGCCTCTCTGCCCCAGCCATTTTTTGGGAGGGTAAGAGGAATTCCTGGCACTACGAAAAATCGAACCCTCTTCAGCAGCACTGTGTGCTAGGCTGCCAGTGAGGTTTTACATCAACCTGCTGCATCTCCCCAGCCGCGCTTCTCATGCATCATTGAGCTGGCTGATGCTTCAAGGGCTGGATCCTTTGGTCTCATAGTGGCCCTGCCCATGGCCTTGAGCTGTTTCATTCTTATGGCCTCCAGGCAGGAAAAAACAAACTGGAGTAAGAGAGAAAGGAGCCAAGACCGCAAGCAATTGTTTAATCTGTTTCATATTTTCTGCTGCTTTTTTTCCCCAGAGTTTTTTATTTCAGAGCAAATGTGGAGTAAGAGATTAGACAAGGAGGTTCTGAATGAAGCGAGCTTGAATCAGGCAGACTAAAGTAAAAAGGGCTGGAAAAACAAAATGTATGCTTTGTCATGGGATTTCCATATACACGTGAGGGCGGCATGCTACTGGATCCATCAGAGAGCACAGCGTACTGCAGGCAGCTGGGCTGCCAGGGAATAAAGCTGTCTTCTTTCTGTAGGAAAGCCACCTCCTGTGTTGCAGTTGTCCTGCTTTGTGGTGTAAGTTCAACCTTTGCAAAAGCAAGCACACTCCATGGCTGAACTGCTTTTCTGCACCTCGAACTCACGTGGTTCTGGGACACTGAAAAACATAGTTTCCTCCTCTCTGTGCTCATCCAAGTTTTCTCTGCTGTTAGCAGCTCAAACTCATAGATAACATTTCCTGTAAGAAGGTTATCTATAAACAGATGTGCAAAAATTTCGGGATCATCCTAATTTTAGTATAGCCTTACATGAATACCTCTTGAAACCCTTTGGATGGCTAATTCCTCTTTGAATCCCATATAAAAGCACACAGTGATTCATCCTTAAAATAATAATCACTATACTGGCTGCATGTAGTTTAATCTTTCAGGAAATAAAGAAGTGATTGAAATTTACTATTATCAAACCAGACCAAGTTTTATGAAGAAGAAAAAATAATTCTGTTATTTTTGTACAAATTGGTATAATGAGCTGTCTCTGTGCTATTATCTCTGAGCATTATCTGGCTCTATTATGTATGATAATACTCAGAATAATTATTGCTTATCTGCATGTACATACATTGAATAATAAAATAATTAGACCTTTTAAAACAGAATGGGAAAGATTCCATTTACTGTAATTCTGACTTTCTTATTATAAAGTTGGAGGAAATAATGTGGTATTTTATCAGTGTGTCAAGCCAGTAAATGCTGGATTTATAGATATTAGTACAGACTGTGCACAACGTATGTTTTTGTCAAATTCTAGACTGAGCAGAGATTTACATAAGGATGTGAAGGATCTGGGCTGTTGAAATTCAGGGGTGTCCAAGGGCTGCTGAGGACAGCACTCTCTTTCTAAGAACAGTGTGCTCCTGCTGCATGCAACTGAATTTTGGTGCAGGGGTTTGCATCAGATGCCCTGGGGCAGCCTGTGCATGAGGAGAGGGAGATGCACCAGGGTTCTTGCAAAGGTGGAGGTTCATCTCTCCTCTGGGTGAAGCGCTGGTCCCTTCCCTTGTGGCTGAGTCAAACTCTTCCTGCAGAGGAATGAGCACAGCCCACCTGGCAGCTCACACTATCTTCTTGTGCAGAGTTAACCCAGCCATTGCATCTCAGAAAAGCTATCTGGGCTCTTGGATGCTATTGTCACACTGTATTCTCCTGAAATAATGCATTTCTGTGGAAGCTTGTTTCCTAGGGAGTCTTCATGTGCTTAGGCTTTGGGCTCTGCCTCAATCTCCCATCTGTATGATGGGGCAACTTCTGCTTCACACAAGTGCTGGGAAGACAAAAGTGGTAATACTGTTAAAAATGGTGATACATCACTGTACAAAAAGGTAAAGTGTTCCAGGCCTGGAGACACCCCTGCTCTCTGCAGGAGGAGGTTGGGGAGCCTGGATGCAACCTTGTGGCTGTCAGCTCAGGAGTAGGACCTGTGGGATGGAGTAAGGCTCCCTCCAGCCCCAAAGGGCTCTTCAGAGCCAGGAACCAAATCACACTTACGGATTAAAGATGGCCTTTTAGCATGATTACAAAAGCAAACAGACCCTGGGAATCATCAGAGCCTCCTTATGGTACTGATCCAAACAAGTGGAATAGGTGGGAGATGGATACTGCAGAGGGCAGTATTAAAATGTTGTAGTGGGGAGGCGAGTGGCACTTTGAGCTCATTATTTTTAAAAAATTGCATTTCTATATATCATAAGCCAAATTCTCTTGCCTTCACTTATACTCCTTCACGAGCAGGCTGACCTGAGCCGGGCTGGTTGTATGTATATTCTTGGCTGGGGACTGATTTTTCTTTGTTGCCGTCTCAAAAGCGTGACCTTCCATCTTGCATATGTGCTGTGCAGTGGTCCCAAGGAACGGCAGTGGGTGTCATCCATTTCTCAATGGATAAGTATTTACTGGGGGGGGGTGGAGTGTTTGCTTGCCTGGGTTTTTTAGGACACCTCAGGAATAACTGAACTATGCCAGATAATGAAGAGAAAACAATTCATCTCATGCTCTCTTGCAAATCCCAGACACTGAGTTAATCACACAAATGATTAGGAACTCGAAGTAGACTGGTGGAACATTTTAATTCTGTTTGTTGAGAGCTGTAAACATAATTGATTTACATTTTTCTGCAATAAGTTAATTTGAGAGAGTGTTCCCATTGTGAATAATATCAGATTCAAGGCTTTATGGCTTACGAATCTCAATGACTCCACTGGAGAAAATACAGATCACTCCTTGCTGCAGAAGGATGAAAAGGATGGAGACTAATGACTGGTAAATGTTGGCTTCCTGTAAACAGAAAATTACTAAATCTGACAAATGCTATACATTAGCACAGTAACACAAGAAGCAACATGCTCTGCATTATCCTTGATAAGTTAATGGATCAGTGCTTAAATAAAAAAAAATAATTAAAGAAAATCTTCCTTGGAAGCAAAAGTCTCCAGCTTGATTCAGAATAGTTTTGAATTAAAAAACTTCTGTTTCCTGGAAATACCACAATGAACTCAAGGTTTGGTGTATAAATCATTTTTCCATCACAAAATGTGGATTGGCTGAAGATGAAGATCCCTACAGAAGGGCATCCCTTTAGACAAAATCTTTTTCTTAATTTTGGTGGGGTCAGAGAAAGAGAGGGAGGGAGGGAGCTGAGGACTGAAATGTCCCAAACTCCTGATGATGCTGCATATCTTGATCTTCACTGGCTTGTCTAAGTTCTCCCTGATGTGTCTTTTTTTTTTTGTTTTTCTTTCCAGAAAAATCTCTTTGTCATTTCTGCATGGAACCAGATCATGCGTGACTTTTTTGTGTGAAAGAGTATTCTTGTCTTCTGGCCAGCTATGAGGTCCTCTGGAGAAGGCAAGGGACACACAGATGCTGTGAAAGATCCCTTGCATTCCATTGTTACCTCCTGTTTGTATGGCAGAGTGAAACAATTAATAGACTAGAAGAACTCAGAATTCAGTTTCCTCAAAAACATGAAAAATTCCCTAACTAGCAAAACCCTCCCTAAATCTCACAACAACTGATGGGACAAAAGCACCCTTATCAGCCTGATACAGACAATTGAGAGAGTGCTTATAAGTAGTGAAGTTTAATTAAATAATGCTTTAAAGCATTTCAGCAAATATTAATAATCGCAAATGTGGAAAAAGTTTCCTTCTGACATATCCTAATCATGGTGACAGGCAAAATAATTACCCTTCTTAATGTGATTAATGCAGGTCAAGGTTTGCCATGTGTTTTTGCAGGCATGGCTTGCATTAATCACATGGATGTCACGAGCATGTCTGCCCTTGCCAACACTCGTATTCTCAACTCCCCATGGAATCAGCACGGCTTCCCTGGCAGCAGTGAGGCAGCTGGGCTGGAGCTCTCAGTGCAGGGAGCTCCCTCGGTGCAGGATGCTTGGGCTCCCAAGCCTGTCTTCTTTGGGAAGAAATGTTGTCATCATCTGCCGGTAAAAACATATAAGGAAGGCTCTTCATAGCAGCAAAATTTGAAGATATACATAATTACCTTTGTTAAAAGCTTCTTTTCAGTATTGCTACAATATTTCATTGATGGAAAAGGAAAACATTTTAAAAACTGTCCTTCACAGGAAGAGTTGTTGCCCCAGGCTATTAATCATAGTGATTCATTGCAACCTAATTTCTTTTTGGGAGTATTCTCACTGCTGCTTTAGACCACTATGTATGAGTATTTGTCAGGAGGGGTGGGCTGGCTTGCTCCATAGGGAATCTGGCATTGGTAGGGTACTGAGATGTATAAAAACATGGACTTACTGATTATTTTCCTCTGGAAATTTCAGATGAGTTTGCTGACAGATGAATGCAAAAGATGTGCCTTATTAATCAATTTCTTGTAAGTGTACTAGGTTTTCATTGCTGAAAGTAGTGTTTGCTTATGCTCGGTCCAAGAGCAGCTCTGAAGGACACTGGGTCTCGTAACACATTTGCAACCTATGCCTCAGAAATTCTGTAAATCTCTTAGTTAAGTAGGTGTCATATTTGTCATACAGGCTTTCTGTATCCCTTCAATATAAGCATATGACCCTATAGGTCTTGCACTGCTTCCTATCCATAGTTTTACAAATTTTTTGAGACAGTGGAATAGAAGCTCTAGAAACAAGAGCTGGGAAATATGGCTTTCTGCATGGCCCTTTACAGCTTAACCAGCTGTAAATCCCAGAAAGGACTTGGAAAAAAATTCCAAAATACCAATCTTGTCCTTCCCTCCTCTACTCTTTCATCACTTACCTACCCCTTGTAAAGTCTACTTTGAAGTTTATCTAACAGGGAGACGTGCTGAGTGGTGGCTGAATCCCAGGACCAAAGGCATGCCAGTGAAGCTGCCAGGAGCACCGGTGCAGGACCCTTGAGCTGGGGTCAGCCTTTGAGGGAAGAAAGAAGGCGAGCCATCTCCAAGCTCACTCCGTCACAGCTTCTGCAGCTCAACTGGCTCCTCTGTGTGGTGTCTGGGAGGAGAAGAGGGAAGCCCCTGGCCTCTGGAGCTTTTGCTACTCAAAGTAATTTATATTCCCACTGGTGTACAGACTTTTCCTCTGTGCGCTGCAACAGCTCATGTCTTGCAGTTAGCTTTAGTCTGATTTTGATTTTAAACTGATGTCTATGTTCTGAACCTACACATGAGAATATAAAGGAATGTGGAAGAGACAAAATAATGCCCAGTGCTATTTGAATTTCTTGTAGGGAAAAGACTTCATCTACTTTTCTGATGGTTTGCTTGCACAGCAGCTCCTTTGAGTGAACAACTGTTTAAAGTTTTCTTTGTCTAATTAGTTTTGGTGACTTCTCAGATAAATAAAACATATTCAGACTTTAATTTCATAATTAACTTACATTTTTTAAGGTAATTCTCCCTGAGAATTAAAAAGGCCATTACATTTTTGGGTCAAATAAAATATCTGGATATTGACCAAAACTTGTTTTGGTTTGTTTGCATTAGAGCAAATGATGCAAAAACCTTTACAGGACACACTGGAGATGTTTAACAAACTGTACCAAGCCTGTCTGTTTCTGGTGATGACAGACAGGGTAAATACTTGCAAGCTACATCTCTAATGTCTGATTTTAAGTATCATTTTTCATGACAAGTCTGTTCTAACTTATCCAAGGGATACAGGGCAATAGCAATGGGGAACATAATGCAAATTGGTCTGGCTAACTCTAGTAGTTGTGTTCATGCAGCAAGTAGTGTGTCCTCAGTGTTAAGTACAGTATTTCAAATGAGATGAGATTTTTAGTGGGTCATGTTATCAGTGCAAAAAAATAATGCAATTTACTTCATTTCAAATTAACCAATCATGTTATTTCTATCAGAATCTGTAAAATAATATTCCATGGGTAATTTAACACCACACAGGGACATTAGTATCACAGATACAAATACTGACTTAAGTACAGTTAGAAATAAATCTACAGATGGTAGCTAACAGATAACATAAAATCATTAATTAACCTAAATCGATCACTTTTGGCCAGATACTTTAATTATAGCAAACAGATTACCCCATCAAATTACAAAAAATGACATTCAAATGCTTAGTTTCTTTCCCATATATAAAAGAGATATTTACTTGCTTCATTTTATCTTGATTTGTAGGTTTAGAATACATTTATGAACAGGATATTAATAAATCGACAAAACTGTTTCTCTTTTCTGGCTTCTTCCTAGTAGGATTTCTGCATTTTTTATGTATTGGATGATGTTTCATGACAGATAGGGCCAGAATAGATGAGAATTTGATAGCTTAATCCCAGGTATTCATCTAGGGGTTATGATGAAGTCTTCTGCATGTGTAGTAACACCTGGCTATTGATGGATAACTTCACATGTGGACATTTTTCCTCCAAATTGAAAATGTCATCTTGTCAGTTTAGCTTGATGCACTTTTAAGGATAGGAGAGATTAGCAGAGGGCAGGCAAAAACATTTGTTGCAAACCTGTAACCTGGAGAAGAAGGATACCAAGGAAGGTAAAAGGAGACCCAGTTCAAGTTCCGTCTCAGCGTGTGGTTGAAGGAGACCTGCAGAACAGATGCTTTGTTTGACCCAAAAATGAAATGGCCTTTGTTGGTTGGCTTTTTTTTTTGCAGGGACAGAAGCAGTATTATCAAACTTTTCTTACTGAAAACACTCTCTGGATAATTTTAGTATAGCTGCCACCCTATGATGCTCTCATTACTCTGAGGTTATCTTAGGATAGCAAACATTTGTATTGTGTAAGTACATCTTGTAAGCAGCACTATTACCCTACAGGGGTAAGTTGTCTGTAAGCACCATAGGGACAGGTTTTCCAGGTGGGGAAGCTCACAAGTTTCACTTATACAAATAATCAAATATTCCTCAGATACTAGAAACATAATATACTTCAAGTCCTTTTCTTGGTTATTATTTCCTCCTGCTTGTAACACAGAAACCTGTTCTTACTATAGACAGGCTGTGATCAAGTGATTACATGTGCATGTGATAGATAGTAGGGCTAAGAAAAGAACAAGGGTCTGAATGTAATTTCAGTCCAGCCACTAGAAAAATAGATCAGGATTTGGATGTAAAATGTTGAGGTCTTCAAGTTTGCCATTTTTACTTTTCTTATTGTCACTGATCTTTGCAGCAGTGGCTCGTCTTTCTAAGAGAAGTGCTGGGGAGTGAGTGAGCAGCCTGGGTGGACACTGGTGCAGCCAGAGTGTGCAACTGCTGGGGCTGCTGTGGGCGGAGCGGCTGGCCAGCTGGCTTCCAGTGCTGCTTGGAGATGTATTGACTCCTTACCCTCAGGCGCTGAGGCCCTTCCACTTGCTTTTGACTGTATTTCAGTCATTTGTGTTGCAGAAGAGTTAGGTGGCTCAGGGATCTGAGGCCTAAATTTGGAATGAATCTGTGCTTTTTGGGTGTGATATATTGTGAGGCTTTATGGATGAAAGCATCCACACGGGGCAACAGAAGCACGTGGCAGCAGAGACAACAAAAGCTACCTTGCTCAGCACAAGCAGGGAGGAGAGACAAGACTGTGCAAGCAAAATTTGGAGTGGGTAAAAACTCAAATACAGGGACAAGCAGATGATTGGGAGGAGTAAAAAATTGTGTGTATCTCACTGGGTTTTTCAAACAAATCCCAGCCTCTGTCAGAGCCAGAAGATGGGAAAATAAGTGGAAGGTAAGGGGGAGTGTGGGCAGTAGTGAGAAACAGAAACTGTAGTACTTGCAAGACCTTTAGCCTAGAAATTTGTTTGAAAGATAGAGAAAAGATTGAAAAGTTATGTCATGAAAAATTATAACGCTTTCAACTCTGGAGAGCAAGAAGGCCAAAACATGAAAAGGCCAAGGGATATAGACCTCATTGCAGCTGTGGGGTTCGAGGGCAGGACTTCCCCCTGTGAGGAACCACTGAGTGCATGCTAATCCTTCATGCCTCTGAGGCAACTTCCTGCAAATATAACATCCTCTCTGTTTTGGAGAATACCTTGTAATAGACATACCTTCTGTCACGTGAGGCAACAGAGTGGGTGAAATATGAATTCTGTCCTGAGGAGCTTAAAATATTCACAGCCCAGGCCAACTTCTGTTGACTGGAATGAAGGAGTAGAACGTAGCATTGGATCTGCTGCTGTACTTAGACAGTTCTAGCTACAACTGTTTACTTGCTTAAAGTCAGTAAGTGAAGTCAAGCTGCCATCAGTTTTTAAGGTGATGATCTCTGGGCAGTTCTGTTTTAAAGAACCTGAGACTAATTCTGTTTACCAGCACAATGACAATCGTTATGTCTTCCAAAAAATGTACATAGGTATCATTTAAAAAAAAAAAAAAAAGATAATAGCATTTCTAGATAATCATGAGCTGTAGTAAGTAACCTGCAGGATGTAAGCAATGCTGTATATTTAATCAAGTCTGAAGGAATAAATAATAGACCTTTTATGAGAATTTACTCTTGAGTAAAGAAGAGATATTAAAATTATTTCTTTATCCAATTTCTAAACAAATGGTAGCTACTAAAATGGTACACATCCTTTTAACCTAATGCCTTTTGATTCTTTACAAGCAGAAGAGTATTATGTATTGTACTGCCAGACAGTGCCATATAACTGACTTAAAAACAGCATGAAAAAAGGCTTTAATAGAAAAAAACCTTTGAAATATTATGGTCTTTCAGTTACAATATCATTCTGGTATTTTTTTGGTGGTCCTGGCATCCAGCCTGTTCCACTCATATTTTCTGTGGGAAATGGTGGTTTATACCGTCATGAGAAACAGTATTATCTTAGTTTTTAATAGACAGCTATTTTTCAGATGACTCCAGGCAAGATTAACAGACATAGACAGGAGGCTGCTATGTATTAGGATCCTTAATTACACATACTTAAGCTGATATCAATAAGCACTTGCATACTAATCACTAGCAACTACCAGTTTCTAAATGTAAGATCTCATTCAGATAAAGACCCACCATATTAAGTGGGATTTAAATCTGTGCTTCACGTAAAACATGTATTTACATCTGAACAGGGATAGTTTGTAACCCATGCTTGCATACCACCCTTGAGTATGACTGTGGTACTGCATTGTAATTTTGGTTCTTTCTGGGAACAATTCTCTCAGCTCTGATATCCTAATTCACATTTATTTTAATAGCAGATGATTCCTTGCTATTCATTAGTTCAGTTTCTGAAACAATATTTTTGTTGTTTTGTCTTATATGAAGCAACTAGTAGAATTGATTATAAAGCACTTATAGTGCTTTTGCATAAATGGGAAAAAAGATGATGAGGAAAAGTACCTCAAGTCAAGTATGAATTTTGTTGTTAAGCTGAGAGCAAAACCAGCATATCCTGCATCTCAGTCATCTGTATGAACCTGCTTTCACCTCACCACCAACCCCTTGCTTACTTTAAATTAGGTGCAGATGTTGAAGATACTGTCACAGATTCAGACCTTCCTCACCCACCCTTTCCTGAGATGTCAGCTTTATGTGAAAAAAGCCAGTGAAAGTAAAACTAGACAAAAACACTTGAGTGAGGGAAAAAACCCCACATATCCATGCAATTTTTAAGAATCAGAAGTGAAAAGCAGTCCCTTCAATCCAATGTGTTATATAAATTGAATACGAACATAATGGAATAACTTGGGGAGACCTGTTACCCCATTTGTACATGTCATATGAAGTGTGACAATAAAATGTATTCTACTCCAAAGAAGTCAAAGAAGTTCTTGAAGAGCCTTCCTCTCTGCTGTGAACTAGCATATTGCCTCTCTTTCAGCAGCCTGGCCAAGCGTCTGTTTCACTGCTACGCCTGGAGCGAGTGGTTCTGAACCAGCAATTTTCCAGACCATTAGACACTGACTAAGCATCAGCTTGAGTCTTTCAGAAGATTTATTTTTAAAGATTTTTCAAAGCAGCAAATTCAACTGCCTTTAAAACTAATAAAAGAAACACTTATATTGGAAGGCCTAATTTACAGTCTTTGGGACTTGCATTGCAAACTTAGAGGACTGGACAAATTTTGAAGCACGTCTTCACACCCCCCTACTGGGACAGGAAGCTTTTATTCTGGTGAAGCACAAGAAGCTCCATGAAAACAGGAGTGTCTTAAATAAGAAAGCCCTTGTAGCTAGAGACTCACAGAAGGAGAAGTATCTATAATTATTACCTTGCAAGGTAGTAAGAGTAACAGAGAGAAAAAGTCAAACAGTAACACTAATGACATGACAGCAAGTAGTAATTTCAACCTTAGTATGAATGAGTTCAGTGAGAGCAGCAACCTAAAACCCAGGAGTGAAACATCTAGCACTGACGCAACAGTCATTCCAGTGGCACACAATAAAACAAGTTTCATTCTGCTTACAGCAATGTTGTTATTAAGTACTCTTCTGTTCCTCAATAGAAAGTAAAATGATGTATTTTCCAAAGAATGAAAATACTATTTTAGAAAAATATTTTTCTTTTCAATTTGAGTTTTCTCCTTTGTTTCTTAACAGGACAAACTCAAAGGGGCGAAAAAGTAAATTGGAGAAAAAGTGGTATAACACTCACCCAAACCTCTGGAGACCAGTTTGCTTCTGTATAGTCATTTGAATTCACATCTCATGTTATGAGGAAGATCATGAGAGGTTAGCTAAGGTGCTGAGAAATGCGTCACCCAGGAGGACCCTAAGGGAAGATGCACATCTACATCTCCACAGGCAGAAGAAGGGACTGAATGGGAACGCTCTGTCAAATGTGAAAGAGATGCCTCTTTCTTCAGCAACATTGGGAATTTTGTTCACATAACAAAATGCAAACCCAAAACTACTCAGGAGCTTGACCTTTAATAAACTGCTTGATAACAACCAGAACAGCAAGGATGGAGGGGAGGAAGAATTTAATAGGCTTTATAGATGATGTCTCTGTGCAACCCATTCTGTGGTCCCTCTAAAGTAGTGCTAGGAAACCTCAGGAGTGCATAGATTCAGTCATATCTCTTTTTTTTTCCACAAAAGTTTAAGAAAACGCTGTGGGGTAAATTCTTTGTGTAAGCAGATCGGCTTTCAACAAAATTCACAGCCAAGTTTCTTTTCTCATACAACAGCCCCAACAAAGTGACACTAAATATATCTTTTTAAGAGTTGATTCAAAAATAAATGCTGAGAACAAAGAGCAAGAAAATAGCTGTAAAAAAGAAGGTCCAGTACAATGCCCAAACAGATCACAGTATCCACTGCAAATTACAATCTCTGTCTTTTCCAAGCTCTTTGTTTATTTCCTTTTTTTTGCTGGTGCAGGCATATGGTAAATGACTTGCCACATACATAGATGCACAGAGCGTGGGATCCTTAGATTGTGAACTGTAAATGAGATTGTTTAACACAGCTTTTATGAGACTTTTCAAAGGGTTGTCATTTTCATTCCTAGAGGAAGAAAGGATTTTTTGCCTAAGCTTTTGATTGCAATTCAAAGAAACTGGGAAAAAAACAGACTTTTTTTCAGGAAGTAACACAGCATCATTTGCAGTCAGAACAACTGTACCTCATTCACAACATTTCTTATTACTGTTATCTAGAGAGTGGAGAAGGAAAGATGTGGATGCAAGGTGGTTGAAGGAATGTCAGAGTGGGATTCCTGTTGCCTGATTTTGTCACGCAAGTAAGCATCTGGTATAAATCAGTCATCGCCACTCTCACCGTCGTCTTTGAGAAGGCATCTTCAAAGGGCTCATCCCTAAAGATGAGATGCTAAGATCTATGGATGTAAGTCTTTTTAGAAATATTTTTTTTTCTGAGAGATGACCTCACAAAACATTGGGACTATGGGAGCAGACAGTAGAAAGGTACTGAACATAAACAAACCCCACCATGTAGGTCACTTGTGATTGCATGTCAGTTGAATAACACTGCTGCCTTCTACTATGCAGCATGGAAAAGTGTTGCATGAATTGTTATGGTCTCACTGTAAAATAGGATAGTTCCATAACTGCAAATTGTTTGGCTTTTGGTATTTTCCCTTAGTACTCATTTATTTGCTATAGTTTGTATTCGTAAGTAGCTGTGATTACAGCTAATAAACATCATTATAGTGTGTGTGGGTAAATTAATTTCGGTTTTCTTACCACTCTACACTAAAATTATATAAAGATATCACATAAGTAAACTCCTTTTTAATGTAGTTCGATTACCTTTAAATCACTACTGAAGTATTTTAATTGTGAGGCACATGGATTGCATCACCAAGTGATATAATCAGCTTTACTTGAGCATTTATGCCTACCTAATGGCTTGAGAAAGACATTCTTCTACCTGGTGAACACTGCTTATTTTCTCCAGTGGTGCCACTGGTTTAATGACAATTTTTTTGTACAGCTCATTGACTTGAACCTAAGAGTCTAACCATCCTTACGAAACAGAGAATCCTGGTGGCTTAAGGCAGCATCTAGTAACATTCTTCACATGACAGAAATGTCTCAACTCAATAGATTCAGGAGCTTTTCTCACTGAGAAAAATATTTCAGATTTCAGCTCTATGAGATGATTGCTGCTCCTGGCAAGAAACATTTACAGTCACAATAAGCCAAGACACTCACAAAATCATGATATTCTGCAGCAAATCCTTATCCAAACTGTCACAAGATTTTTGGTCCATCACAATACACTAGAAAACTGGAAGGAGCAATTCCTTTGAAGGATTACAATACTTATGTCTTAATTTGAACTCAGAAATTCAGAGATGGAAACGTTTTGTAAGAATAAAAAGACTCCAGTCCTTTCACATCTCAGAAGCAGCTCAGGCTGAGTTCAAAGTTAAGTTTTATAGAGTACTTTACATATCTGAACTGCTTAGTTTCCACTGAAAAATAGGATTTTAACTCTCCAGCTTTTACAAGGGTAACTCCCAAACCACACGGAGTTGTAGCAACTGAGGGTGCAATGGGGAAACCCAAGAGAAAAGGGAGACAAATCCCTCAGGTGATGAAACACCAGAGTGACAGAGTCTTAACTGTCCCCTTTCTGCTGACCAATGTATAAAAGATGAACATGAAAAAGATAGAAGGTGCTGTAAGATGTTATAACAGTATATGTAAAGGGCCAGTAGACCCGGAAGTGCCAAACCATAAGCACTCTATGGCAAAGCAGAATTAACCTCTCTTCCCAACTTTGTGCAGCAGAGCCAGGAGTCACAATAATTTTCTAAGTGCAGGCTGGGTTTTGGTTCCCATGTGTCCTGAAAAGGACGCAGTGCAATATTAGAATTGATATGCAATGTGTTAAAGTCATGTCTTGACCTTGAAAAAACTCAAAATTAAAAGAACAAAACAAAAAACTTCATGAAAGGCACTTTTTTTTTGTCCCGAAACTTTGGGAGAACTACTACAAGCTATATAAATTGTGAGAAAAAAATACCGCAGTTTGGGAATATAATATGAATTGTTTGGTGCTATGCTGTGCTGTCATTGAAGAGAACACATATAAACACTTATATTCAATATTAAGTAAAAAGAGTATCTCCTCAGTCACACAACAACTCATTATTTATCTCCAGGTCCTTCTGAAGTTTCTAATGTTCCTTAATGGCAATGAATTCAGAATTCTGTGTCTTCAAAGGTTTTAGGTGAAGCTCATAAAAGGAAAATCTGAGTGGAGATGTCTCCTTTGAAATGTGTTTCCGGTCTGTTGTTTTTCTCCCCTTGTTAGTCAAAGGTCAAATTTAATCAAGGAATTCAGATTGTTATCTATATTTAACATAAATCTCTTTTGATGACCTCTCATTCTTCACAATTTAAACAGAGAATAAAAGGTTCTGAATTCTCTGTACTGGCTTGGAAATGTATATCATTTAATTTCCTTTAAATCCAGAGAGCTTTGCATCTCCTGCAATGTAAACTGATGTCTACCATAAAATATATTTAACTGCAAAGTGCTAGTCATTTACCTTCTGTACAACGTTTGTCAACTCATGTTGCATTTTCTTGCTTGCCTTGATGAACAGGGAAGATGAAGCCATCCACTATGGTTTATTTTCTTGGGGGGAAAGGAGAAGGAAAGCAGACTAAAAAGAGAGAAAACAAAAAATAGTCATTGATCTTTAGATTTTTTCTTTGTGAGTAATATTTTGAAGCAGGAAATGTTTGGGACACATTGGTTAGGTTTCTGTAATTAATAAATCCATTACTGTATTCCAATAGGAGACAGTGACTGTGTCAATACAGTTTTAGTGATCAGGTACCACATCTTCACTGGGTTGTCCTCTGCTGAAGTGCTGCACAGCATCTCTGAACGTAGAAAAAGTACAAGCAGTTAGAATGAAGGTGCGTAAACTGCCTGTAGCCCTCAGAGGCATGCTTCACTGGCATGATCTGGCTCTCCCAAAGGGAATGGAAGACCTGAGACTGTTCAAGCTCTTTGCATGGTCTCACTGGGATCCTTGGGAGACTCTGTGCCTAAGGGATATCTCTTGAGGGAATGCAGAGCCCAGTTCCTATGTGGCACAAAACACAAATGAACCTACAATGGTTAGCCATGCAATGGAGTGACAAAGCTAGCAGCTAATCTTTAGTGTGTAGAAAAAGCCAATGAATTAACAAAGACATCTAAGTCACCCTGGTATGTTGCCACTCCAGATTTTAGTCAACAACTCAATTACTTGTTAGCATGGAAAGTAGTAAACATGCCACTCTTGCAACACATATTGCATAGTAGTCTTCAGTCCTCCAATAGGCTGTAGCACTCTCTGACCAAAGGAATTTTCATTCCAGTGACAGTGCTTCTTTACTCCTCGATTTGTTCAGCTGTTGGCCCCAAACAGACTTAAACCTCCATCTCTTAGCAAGCCCTATTGCAAAAGCTGCTTTTCAAAGTCTTCTAAAATTTTGTTTTCCAAGCGGTTGCAGGACTCCCTGTGACACCGAAACCCTGTCTCATGACAGCAGATAGAGGCACAAGAGCTTTAAATTTTGAAATACTAGAACACCTTTTCCATTTGCAAGGTGATGAGACACTCTTTTGTGCTGATTCAGCCATCATCATTTTATGCTGCCATCAGTTGCCTGATCACACCGGCCAACACTGAACTCAGCAACAGCCCCTCACAAGTCTTCTTTCAAACAGTCCTGCCATAGGTTCCTGTGGGCCCAGCTCCTCCACTGCCCACTGTGGTGCCAGCATCACCTGCTGGATACAATGGACAGACACATCTCCCTCAGTGGCCCCTCACCTGGAAGGACACCACCAAGAGAGCTCAGCAAGACGTAACCAATCCCAACAAGAGCCACACCCAACATGAAGCTCCTCCAACTGATCAGCTCCTGGCTAATATAGCCCTGGCCTTGCCCACCACCCCAACCACAACCACCTAGTTGAGGGCAAAGCCACAGAGACACAGGTGGACCAGGTTCTGCCTCTGGAATATGAAGCCAATAGAAGAGCCAAAATATTCTGCTAGGTTGTGACTCATTTACAGGTCAACTCCAATTTGAGGCCCACAACTCAGGCCCCAGCACTTCAGACACCCACACTAAGAAGGAAAGAGTTTGAAAAGCACAAGTACAGAAGCAAAAGACAAGCTACAGGCTGCTGTTTTGCAGTGGAGAATTGTGCAGGTTATGAACTGGAGACATTTGTAGCCTTGTGACAATAACTTCATGTATTCCCAATATCAAAGTTTATTATTGTAGGGTTTGACAGTGAGGGAGAAAAAGAAGGAAAAGAACTATAGGAATCATTAACAGATTCACACACTGTTTTATTTGGTAACAAAATCCTGTTTAAGGTCTTTATTACATAGTCAGGTTTGATATTTCTGATGTGGTGTTTGTTCTTATAAGCATGATGGCTGGCATGATTAAGTTAGGGCTGCTCTGCACTTGGGTGAGATCAGGGTTTAGCTTAGTTTTCTTCAGTTTTCCTTTTCTTATTTAATTTTACAATTTAAATGTTTGCCCTTCTTTTATAAAACAGTTTATAAGCATTCTGCTGAAGCCCCTCACTTTTGTTGAGAAAGCTCTGGGATTTCTCTAACAAAAAAGCATAAATCTACACTAAACTTCAACAAAATGCCTTCAAAGGTGGACATTTCCCTGTTACACGGGTTTCAGGAACTTCCTTTATCCAGTGAAGCTGATTAATGAAGGTACAGAGAACAAGGAAGTTGCTGAAGACAGGGAAGATGCTTATGGCTTTCTGCCATTGCCTGTGGCTTGCCACAGTTACTGAAATATGGATTTATGGAAATATACGGGGCTTGCCTAATGGACACATCCCACTGAGCTACAGGGCAAGTTTGTGTCTCTCCTTATAATCCAGTTGCACAAGGATTTTGTAAGGAAAGCTATCATTGTGGTAGAGTGCTTCCTTGTTTTTTAAGACATAAAGACATAGAAATGCTCAGATTATTTACTCCTGTTCCCCCATTTTCTCACTGGAATCGTTACTTAAGTGCCAAGTGTCACCAGGTTACAGTACCTCCATGCAAGCAAGATGTAACAGGAGATGTAAAAATCTAGATCAGTGAAACAAAAGGAGGAGTCTTGCAGTGATTTGGTTCCCATACTTGTCTCCTGTGACTTGGTAAGTGGGGCCCAGAGAAAGAATACTGGGTCCTGGTCATGAGGTATTTAGTGATTCAGGGTGGTCCAACCTCACCCAGGGCTAGTGGAGGGATCCCAGCTCTGTGAAGACTGATTTATAGGTTTAAATGCTGGGCTGCAGACAGTTGCAAAGGGATTTGGGGGTTTTACCTGCTGGGTGGACAACTTCTGTCTGTGGGACCACCCTAGTTTTTCACCTTCTAGAAATGTTTCTCAAGTCAGCCACAGAACAATAACATTCCTTAGAGCTGGAATTGTTTGATTTTGACCTTCTGCCCTTCTTTTTTGCAAAGCTCCATCAAACTTTTCATCTGAGCAGCATCCACTCATGTATCCACCATCTGCTACGTGCCTGAACAACCCTAAATCTTCAGAACTTTCCAGCAAATTGAATTCCCTGAATTTGTACAGTTGAAAGGGATGGAAGGTCATTTTTTGACATAGTCTGCTCTTGCAAGGCTCACCTCTAAATAGAGCCATGCACCTCTAAATAGAGACACATATATTCACAAATAGGCTTCCATGCAAACCTGCAATTTCAATCACCACTCTTTTGTGGGAGTTTCATAGTACAGTGAAATCTCATCTTTGCAGTTCAGTGCCAGCTTCTGATAGCCTGTAACAAAGCTCAGCCTGGAAAAAGCTAGGCACAATGGAACCTGTGCTGAATGCTGGTTTGCCGCTATTCACTTCCACATCAATAGGAGAAGCATCAATGATCTGGAAGGGGGCATTGCATCATGACTGACCTGAGCTGTGAGGATGCTACAACAGCTCTGTGCCCACATCAAGGTTACTGTGGCTAATTACACTCATCAGAGTGATTATCCAGAGGCCTTTTTGGGACGTGGTGGACTTTACCTTCCACATTAGCACATTGATTTTAAGAAGTTTTTTGTCCATCAGATACCTGGGAAGAAGCAACACAACAGACAAGGCAGACAGGATCAGAGGAGTTTAGGTGTTAGCTGGGCACCGCGTGGAGGTCTTACCTTTTGTTCCCTTATTCAGGTGTTGGAATTACCCGAACAGGTCAGCACACTGAACTGTCTGATGCAGGACAATAATATTAACAAGGTTACTCCCTACAAATACCCTCTGGTTTCCTTCCCAGTAAATATAGTATGGTTAAGTGTGCAACTCTGGTGCCCTGTAACATCCTGCCAGGCTTGGGTATAGGACCATGTACCCAGCCATTACTCACATATGTCAGTTTTTCAAATAAATATACAAAGGTAGCAATTTTCTGGAACACTTATTTTTAAAGGGTATTGAGGAAAATAATCATCTTTACCTGACATCTAGAAAAAGTCTTTGTTCTCTTCTCCCATCATTAAAACTTTGTTGAGACCTCTATACTGCGTCACAAGCTACAGAAGTCATGGGACCTACTGGAAACTCTGCAGTTCATTTGGCATTGCAAGTCCCCAGCAAAAAAAAAAAAGAGAAATACCCAAGAAAATCCATGGGACAAAGCATTTTGCAAATATGACAGGAAAAAAAGAACATTGTTAAATACAAACTGATTGGTTTTGGCTTTAGAAATTAAAATTTGGCATTTACAATGGGAAAAATGGTAAGAGTTGGGAAAGAAGTTAATCTCATTAACAATGCTGCTTCCTATTGAAACAGCTGACCTCAATTTGAAGGTACTAGTCATACTCTGGAAAAATTGTAAACTACAGAGTCTACTATACAATATCATGAAAAAAGCAGAGAATGTAACAATTCTAGCCCTTGATTTATATAAAAAAATGAAATTAACATTTTATTGGTGTAAATGCACACTATGCGGATAAGAACTAGATTAGATTTGTTAAACTGTCAGGTTCGAGCTGGACAGCCTGGCTTTCTGCTCCTGGACCCCATTCAGACTGCCACCCTGTGTCTGCTCTGGTTACATTGATGCTCTGGTTGCACAGTTTGTCACAGCAATTCCTGAACAGCACTGGGAAAGAAAACCAGCCCAGACAGCAGATCCAGTGAGTCTAGAGCAGATGCTGAATTATTTTCCTAAAGGGCAAAACTGGAACATACTAATTAAAGAGTATTATTCCACACTGTGCCCTCTTTCACTGTTACCTCCCTAGCACCTGAATATGTGTCACTGGTTTTGTTCACTTCTGCCAACATGCATTATCTGTGCATTTCAACTGCCTTCTCATTATCAAGGGTCTTTAGGGTAGATATGTTTCTTTTACTAGATAATGTATTATTTTATTAAAAAGGAGATATACCTTGGTAACTCGTGTACCCAGTATGTGGTTTTGATACAGGTGAAGGCAACACAAATGAATTTCTGAAAGATTTATCTGTACTGTGTGCTGTGACATTCTGTATGTTTCATTGCCTTTGGCTTCTCTTGGCAGCAGACATTCTTCACATTTAAATGGCCCCTGTCTTGAAGTATGATTCTTTGCATTTCAGAAGAATCTAATTGACGTCCCTGAAGGAAAAGATGTGATCAAAAATTCTCACTTATCTCCCACTTTCCTCATCTCATACACAGATCAGTAAATGGATGTCAACATTGAATCAGAGAACAATGATTGGTTCTGTTCTTGGTGGCAGCAACAGATGGTTTATCCAGAGAGAGTAATATCTTTAAATAAAGCTCCAAATATACCATTTGGTGTTATGAAAACAACCAAACAAAACCAAACCAAACCAAACAAAAAAAACCTCCCACAAAAAAAAAAAAAAAGGAGAAAGGAGATAACATAATCAAGTTGCGCTGGTTTGATATTAAGATCTGATTTCAAGTCTAACCTGAATCCTCTGGGGAGGCCACATTTTGTGTTTAAATTCTTAGTCTAGCTTAGTATTGTTCATGACAAAATATCTCACAGAGGTTTAGAGAAAGAATCAGTCTTTGTTCACTAGAATGAGGTCCGGTATGGACCATGCAGGGCACAGTGACAAAATGCTTTTTAGGTCAAGTGGGAGACTGTACATCACGTCAGAAATGTCATTGTCGCAGTAGGATGTCTGCTTCACAAATGGCTTCTGCTGTTATCATGTTGAGAGGTGGGAGGTGAGAGCATGTGGAAGGATTTATGAGCCCTCTAGCTACGTGTCAGAAGAGCTAGGCAGCCCTCAACTGAGATGGCGTATGATCTTGGACTGCTGCTTTTCCTGTTATTTAAATCTGCTCAGGAGTGTGAATCCTTTGTCTTGATTTCAAACACAAAATTCCTAAGTTGTTCATGTAGTGTGCTTGTTTGTTTATCATGGTATAA
>JAVSBS010021660.1:26032-46836 GCA_033124195.1 Coracias cyanogaster
TGAGACACTGGAACAGGTTGCCCAGGGACGTTGTGGATGCTCCATCACTGAATGTGTCCAAGATCAGTTTGGAGAGGGCTTTGAGCAACCTGGTCTAGTGGGAGCTGTCCCTGCCCATGGCAGAGGTGTTAGAACTAGGTGATCTTTAAGGTTCCTCCCAACCCAAACCATACTATGTCTTCTATAATCAGTTAGATACGCCTGCACTCTAATTTTATAATATGTTCCAAATTATCCTTAAAGATACCGGTGTACTTCCCCCACCCTTATATGAGGATGTCACTTGTCAGAATAATGATTTTTATTGTTACAGTGAGCTTTTACTGCCATGAAATTTTTTTTTTGGTGATACATTCTTGTTGTCAAGTGTAGTGTGGTAATATTTTAATCTATTTACTGATGCTTTGAGATGGTGTCTTTGGGACGATGTTGTTAATGAGGTGATTCCATAGTCTTTACAAATGAAAGCTAGTTTTCTGGAATTCATCTGCTTCTGAAGTATCATCAGGCTATAAAACTACCATTCTTCATATTTTCAATCTTCCAAAGTAAGGTACTTCCTCTGCTGGACTTCTTTCATATCCACATTGAACTTTCTAGTGTTTTGTGTTTTAAGTGATTTAACAGGATAAATTTAACTTTAGCTCATAGGAAATACATTCCTAGGCATGTTTAGATCTGTAATTTTGGCTAGCAAACACCAGGGCAAAGGAGAAGATATTTTCCACAGAAGAATCTTGATGTTTCTTTCCATACTATATATTCCAACACAACTTTATAGCTTCCAAGAGAATAAGGGAGAGCTTGAATTTTCAAATTTGTAATCACACAGGACATTTATATTCCATACTTTGTATAGGAATGTGTTCTTGTTCTGTAAAATATGTCTTGAGTTTAGTAAATGAAGAATAATCCTGTAGCAAATAAGGCTATAAGAACTTTACTTTTAAAGTCACCTTCTGTGGTGATAATATTCTCTTGAAACACAGTGAAAAATTTTACTAAGTGGTGGAAATAATGGTAAATAGGATTCATTGCATATTCATTAAGTCTGGTTTACTTTCAAAAGGAAACATTTAGTGTCAAGTCTATCTGACTGGAACATGAATCTTAGCCTAATCATTAAAAGCTACTGAAGAGGAGCAGAATCCTTTGGTTTCATACCAAACATTTAACTTCTAACATTGTCTTGAGCTTCATTAGACCCAGAGGTTAAATACTCAATTGACAAGCACATATTTGCATTCAGAAATTGTAGTAGCAATAATAAAGGATGTTAAAAATGTTCAAGAACCTCAGTCATTTCAGCTCAAAGGTGGAAAAAAGTATTCTTGACATACAACCAGATTGGGCACTGCAGCCCTCCTTGGATACCTATACTGCTGATTTGGAGTGAGGGAGTCTGGGTCCATGGGAATCATCATAGATCCTTGTCCCCCCAGTCACATTCCAAATTGCAGGCATCATTTTGTATGCACAAGTCTCTTATGAAATGTGTGATAGAACTACAGTGAGGCTCCCATCTCATGGTGGTAGTGTACCTGTGCCTCGATAAGACTCAGTTTGTAGTACAGACAGGTATCTGCTGTACCTATTTTCTGACTTTGGGTTTGGCTTCTATTCAGGTAGAGAGAGAGTTTGCACTATTTTCAACCTAAAAATTATTAAGCCCTCATAATTCTTAATATGAAATCAACTCATAATCCTTTGGAAAATACAGACTGATCCAAAGCACATTATTTTTACATATTTTACAGTGTGTTAAAGGTAAGTGTCCTTTTCCACTGAAAGAAAAGTCAGTCATTTTTCTCCCTACAAGATGATCAAATAAACTGTCACATCCGTGCTCACAATAATTTACATTGTAAAGGAACAAATCTATCCAGAAAAAAACAAGGATTAATGTGAGCCACTAGACCACCTCACACCTCTGCCCATTGTGGCAAAGCTAATTCTCTGAGGGACCTGAGGACTCTGCCTCCAGAGTCTGAAAATATCTAGCATCAGGAAAGTATTTTTGATGCATTTCTTCTAGGACATGCTGGGAAAGTCAATTAGGCCTACCAGTTGATTAGTGGAGTATCAGCTTAAGTGTTTAATTCAGATTAGTCTGAAAGAAAGTGTCTCTCCAGCAGTGCCACTGAAAAGCTTAATCTCTGTGAAAGTTAAACGCAATAGAAATATTACTCTGAAAGCACCAACAGGCAAAAGCAAGGTCTGGAAGATATGCAAGCTGAGGCCAGGCTTGCATCTTCAGAGAAGACCTTGGACCCATAGCTGTGACAGGCTGGAAAGGCTCCTGCAGCATGGAGCCCCTTCCCGATCATTCCCCATGGCTGGGGCACACACAGTGATGCCTGGGGATGGAGCTGGCCTGGCTGCCCCAATCCTGGCCAGGGTGGTGGGATGGGCCCTGGACTGATGGAGAGTCTCCATGACTCCTAGTTGCTAGGTACCCCCTCAGGCTGCATGGCACCCTGACACCCAAACTTGCACATCTCCTTTTCTGCAGTTTTTTCTTGTCTTTAAAAAAAATAAAAATAAAAATCATTGTAGAGCAGTTATGATTCATGACTAGATATTAATAGATTCACATGAGTAAATATTTGGTTCTCTTCAGCACTGTGGAGAACAATTAGATGATGAACAGATTGTGACTAAGTACAATTAGTAGTGCCAGAGTGTACCTTCACAGGGGAATAAATACAATAATTAGTGTCTTATTTTATCGGTTGTGTAGGATTGTTTCTTGGTATAATGGCATTCACAAAGCCGGCTAAGAGTGCATACAAAACATCAGCTCCCCTCAAATCCCAGGACTGTGTAACTTGGGAAGAATAAAACCTGCTTTGAGACCACAACTTTTTCCAGACAGGTGTGAGCTCAGAGACCATCTTTGCTTGTTAGAAAGCTAGAGGATAGTGGATTGAGGAAATTTTTGAGCTCTAAAGCCGAGCTCCAACCCAGAAACTGGTGACCATGTGCTCAAGTGACTGGGCTGTGCTGGGAGCCAGCGGGTTCCTGAGAGAGTACAGCACCTTGCTGTCCCAGCTGCAGGGATTTCACAGCACTGCTGGCTGTGCCTTTCCCTGCTGTGCTCCAGGCTGGACATTGACTTCCCCTGGACTTTGAGTCAGGGGCAATGGGATAGGATGCAGGAAAGCAAAGCTACAGTGTTAGCTGCTACTGTTGCTCAGCCTCCTGAAGTTCCCTCAGCCATGTGCAGACCACCAGCCACACAGATGGGAATTGCCTATGCAACTGGCTCTATGTTATGTCTAGTTTTAGATTACAAGGTCACACGTAATATAGGATAATTTCTGACAGCTGAAGCTTCTCAACTCTGGGTGAACCTGAGAAAATCTTTTAGGGGACAGGAGGAGACCCATCCTTGCCATGTACAAAAACCTGTCAAATCCCACTGGAAAAATTGCCTGAATTCTCAGAACGGGCAAAGTAGCTCTCAGGAGTGGCTGTTTTGTTTTAATTACAATTTCCCCTCTCTTTGTGCCTGTAAAAGCCTTGCAACCTTTTAAATGAAATAGTCTGGCTTAGGATAAGATGCCAATGGCTGAAACTGGACTGTTATAATGGAGGACACTGGAGAACCTTAAAGGCAGGTTTCCACCTCCTACATCAATAGAGACAGAGGGGAACACTAGTCAGTAATTGGTCATGCATTGGTCAGTAATCCCATATTAGCTCTTTATGTCAGTAAACTTCCTGTTATTTTTGGAAATCAAGGCTTTCTTGGCTCTTCTTTACTGATACAGAAAACAAGGTCATTTCTGTGCTCTCCATGGTTCCCTGACAATGTCAGCAGCACATGTTGCATTACTCAGTCTCAAATGGATCCCTACTTTAATTGCTCTTACACTTGCCTGTGCATTTTTATAGCACTCAAGAATGACTTCAAAGGTGCTATTGTTTTCCTAGAACGTATTTTATTGTCAAAAAGAGAGCTGAGGTGTTCTATGCAAATTCTGCCATTCAGCTTTGGTTTTGCTTTTAACTGGGTTTGTTTTGAACAAGGTTAACCAGTATGTTGCTAAGTTAACTACTGTTCACCTGTAGAGAGATCCAAAGTTTAAGCGAGTAGGATGTGCTCTCAGCTATAGGTGATTGCAACGAACAGATGCCAAGCTGCAAGGGCAGTGCCCCTGCCACACCGCCCTGCCAGCTCCAGCTGTGTTGGAACAGTGTCGTGAGGAAGGAATATGCCATTGGCAGATGAATGCAAATGATATTCCTCTCTCTGGACCCACTCAGCATGTTAACAACTGCAGCAGGGAAAGAGCTCTGGAGCCCATCCTACTGCCCTGCTCTTGCCCTGAAATCAGCCCCTTTTGGGATACAGGGCAAAACCCAGGCAGAATCGCATGTGCCCCACCCCCTCCATCTGCCACCCTCTCATTCATGGTGGTGATTCATCTCTTCTTAGGCACTGAATGTTGAAGGAGTATAGAAGCAGAAAAATATCAGGTGTGATGTGAGGCAATAACAGATAACACAATTAAAAAAAAAATATAGTTCCAGAACTTCCACCAGAAGCAGAAAGAATATACATTTGTATATTTGTGTGTATTTCCTATATACCGTCATGATTCATTCTGCAAGATCCAGTAATGACTTAAGCTAGTTCTGGACCTCACAAAAACCCCCACCTTGTATAAAAGTCTATTGTACCAAAGGTGATATTCAAGACTGAAAGCTGTTGTTCAACCAGAAAGGACCTTTTGAAATTTAAATTAGTCTAAATATGCTAGCAAAAGCATATATTTTTAAAAGACTGGGGCTGGATTATTTTCTTAAAGGCACACAAGAGTTCATCTGATTTAGTTTAAGAAATGCAGATTTTTTTATAAGGCTAATTTTCATGGAGGCAATCTTCTCCTCCAAATAAGCTTTTGCTAATCTTCAAAATGGTTATTTTCAGCCCTGTTTTCTGAAGTCATTACACATGTTTTTTTCCTTATGAAGACTTACAGAAATTTCAAAGCAGTGCATTTCTTGAACTTAAATTGATGGAAGGTTTTACTTTTCAGGTGAAAACTTAATAAATGTTAAAGTTCTTTTATTTTCTACAATAAAAGCATTTTCTACTACTTTCTACATACTGGTTGTATGCTTCCAATGATCTAGTCTAAAACTTTTCTATCTTTATTGACTTGCAAACGAACTTTGCATTCTGCTTCAGCTCTCATTTACCAGAAAAAAAATTATCTCCTTCAATTGTCTTTCCACTCATTGATTCTAGTGTGTTGATTAGATTTATAATGACTGCAATGAGTGTATAGACTAAGATTAGACTTAATCTTTGCAAAAATCTCAACCAATCCAGAAACATATCACATGATGTTGTTCTTAAATCTCTCCTGCTGTTGGCCCCCTAAAGATAAAACATATATAATCCTTCCAATAGTATTAAGCAAAGCAAGTCATCAATAGGCTGCAAGCAGATTCTTTATTACACTTCATTCACAAAGAGGAATGAGCCCTCAAAGTCTTCTTCTTTCTTGCCTCCTCAAAGGTCACTGTCGTGATGTCAGGTGTATGTTGCACCTAGACATTTCTATTGGCTCAGGTAGAATCTAATTCACCTTAGTACAGACATAAGAATGAAAACAAAATAGATTAATTCTAGGTTGTTTCCTGAGCCCTTGTTTATTACTGTAACTTTACCCCAAATACCCTGAATGCTTTGCCCATATATGATAGCAATTCCCATCACCAGCTGGTGAACAGGTCATTCCTCTGACAGAAGTCATTTTGTGCTGTTGACCTAATGTAACTATGCACAAAATCTTGAATTGTAGAGGTATCATTCCTTCCCAGGGATTATAGAAGTAAACACTATAAAACCATTAGCTTTTGATGAGTTGCTCCTCTCTATCGTCAAACGGCCTTGGGCAGCCAAGATTCATTCTGCTCCCACAGGAACCACCATTATGCCAGCATAATGGAACTTCAGTGACGTTCCTCTTCATCTAAAGAGCACAGAGAGTACCAATTGTCTTTAGCAATATTTTTCTTTGTTTCTGGATAGATGGCATAGCCAAGGTTTAATGTAATAAAATCAGCATATCTAGCATAAACCAGATGGACTAAGGTTTGTTGACAAAATGGGTAAGTTTTTTTCAAGGACATTGATTCATGGTCTTCCAATGAAAAATAGCATTTAGCAGATATATTGTTGTTGAATAAGTAGCAGAGAAGCTGGGAAGGTCGATTTACTTAACGTTATTTTTATAATTTTAAAAGCTTTTTGCTGGGTATGATAATACATCAGGTAAAAAGCAAACCTTTTGTTTATTGTTTTTTAGCATCACAGAAGAGTGCAGGCCAGAAGAGAGGCCATCCTCTCTGAGCCTCTGCTCTGTCTGCTCTCAGTCTGTCTTTGGGTGCCTCCAAGGATGAAGACTCCACAACTTCTATTCCTGTTCTTGACAACCTACATGTGAAATCCTTTTTCTTGCAACTGGCCTTTCACTTTCTTCAGCTTGTGACTGTTGCCTCTTCCTTTTGCGGTGCACCTCTGAGAGCAGTATGACTTCATCTTCTCTATGATTTCCCATTAGGCAGCTGAGGAGACCAGTAAGATCTCTATTGAACCTTCTCTTTTAAGGCAGAACAACCCCAAATCTCTCAGTATCTCCTTTTCTATCATGTGCCTCAGACTCCTAGTCATTTTAGTGGCCACCCATAGGACTCTCTCCAGTATACCAATGTCTTCTGGGGAGCACCAAAGTGCATATATATTTCATAATGGTTTTCCTTCCCCCCCCCCCAAAGCTTACATTTCCAGATCTGAAACTTTAGAAGCTCTGAATCTAGATACCCTTTTTGTGTCTAAATTCAACAAAGATGAAAGATGGTGCTGGTGAGTAAAGCTGACCATTTATGAAAGATCTAGATGGCCACATTGCTTTGGTTCTGGCTGACGAGCCTGGGTGTGAGCAGGGACATCTCTGACAATTAGGTTTAGGAAGGCAACATGAGGTCTCCCACAGCAAAGAGCTTCACCAGCCAGGTGCATGGATGGTATTCTGCTCCCTGCCAGCTATTAATATTTCATGCTGCTTTTTTATATCTAACAGTTATTAGACCTCCATAGGTAAACAAACAAATGAGATGGCATCCTTACAGTAAAAGCTTGATATTCTTGAGAAAGGCAGGGCATTAGCATCTGTCTGCTGATTTCATCTGTTTGAATATAACCTCTGAGCACTGGCGACATTATCTGAATCTAATATTCAAGCAATTTTAAAAGTCATGATATTCTAGCAAGTCTGTCTATCTAGAATACAGGCACTTTGAAGAATTCCATTTGGTGGTTTGGTGAAGATGCATCTGTACAGAATAAAAAGCATGTAGATAGGAAATACTACATTAAAATATTTCTTTCCTTAGCTCTGTTAAGGCAGTTTCAGCCCTTGCATATCAAAGTTACATAAGTGTGCAAAGCTCAGGGCCCTAGATGGGCAGTCATGATTTCCACCATAAATAGCACTGCACCTATCAGGGAACTAGTGCATTTGCACAGGTATTTTTCATCTTTCACCATTTTATCTTTTTTTTCCAGCAAAGTGCCAAATCCTGCTGGCAGAGATTGGCATCACTGGGTTTCAGCCATGAGAAACAAAAGAAAGACAAGCCAATGCAAAACAATGCCCACAATATTCACAACAGGAAAGAAGTAAAGAATACATTCTGCTTTTCAGTTCAGCCACAGCAGGTGTGTTTTAGTCCCATGGTCCTGATTTCTGTCTTTATCTCTCTCTTATGCAGGCAGCTCTATTGATTTTGTGAACTGAAACCCTGAACTCCATCTGCTCAGACCTACAGCAGAGGCAGGGAAGATACTAATGAGAGAGGGTGAAATGCCTGCCCTGGGGGAGTGCTGCATTTTGAGTTCACTTGATCAAAAGCAAACTCTTCCTCTAAAACATTTAATAATTATTAAAATATATTTTAATAACTTATGAAGGGGCTTTAAAGGGCTTTTGTGAAACAAAAAGTGGCAGAGAAGTGTCAGTTTTTAGAAGCACTTAGTACTCCTGGAAACCCACGCACTGCATAAATGCTTTCAACACATATACTTATGCATATATAGATTAACAGAGCTTTGAAAATTAACATCTTTTCCACTCTAGGATTCCCACTATAACAATTCCCAGAATTTTGCCCACAAGACACTCAGACATTACGAAGAAAGTGCTGCAAAAAGTCTTGGGTGAATGAAAAAGCTGCATCTGCAGCTCCAGTTCTTGCCCAAGTATCTTCTGTGGGGCAGGTCAGCAAGGCAGGTCCCATGCCCAGCGGAGCACTCTGTTGGGAGGGATTTGGCCTGCAAGACAAGAAGCAGAGCTGGCTTCTCCATGATCGTGGTCTATGTCACCATGAGGAGAACACAGCAGAGCTGAAGGTAACAGAGCTTGCAGAAAAAATATTGTGCTCAGGTAACAAAAAATCTTATCATGATGTGTCCAAATGAGTCCTGCTTTAAGTTACATTGGCATTCTCAGCTGATGTTCTCTAATTTCTGTGTGCTTTGCTGTAAAAACGGAGCAGTGTAGTTCTGTTGGGGTAGAATTTACAGAAGCACCCTTAATACTTGATCCAAAGCCTCTCCTACGAATGTGTCAGAAAGCAGAGCAGAAAGCCTCACTCAGAGTACCTTGAAGAGGCAGCTGTATAGCTTCTCCTACGTAAGAATTAACAAGAAGATATGGCTAAACAGCCATGCATGTTTAGGTTTTGAAATAAAATTAAACTGGATGTAGGAAAAAGGTCACAGACAATTCTTTCTGACAGAGCACCATGCTTTTTTGGGTTGT
Source organism: Coracias cyanogaster (assembly GCA_033124195.1). Taxonomy (NCBI): domain Eukaryota; kingdom Metazoa; phylum Chordata; class Aves; order Coraciiformes; family Coraciidae; genus Coracias; species Coracias cyanogaster. The sequence goes on from JAVSBS010021660.1 coordinate 34,870, forward strand.
TTTTCTTGAGCACTCTATGGATGAAAAATGGAAATTCAGGTATTTTATTTTGCAAATTCAACTGGTATTCCTCAAGTTGTTTTATTCAGAAAGAAAGAACTAAAATAAAAGTAGGAAAAGGTAACAAAAGACAAAGCATTCTGTATTACATTAAAAAAAATGAAGTTATTTACTTTTTGCTTAAGGAAGCAATCACTGGAAAATAAAAAGCTTTTCTGGCTGGTGTCCCAGCTGGGATTCTTGCAAGTGGCATTCTTTTTCTGCAGCTGTCCTGCTGTTTCAGATCTCCTCTATGAACACAAAAATACATCTTTCATAAAGGAAGACATCATTCCATGCTGGCAATATATTTTGCCATTAGTTAATACTAAAGAGGGATCTAGATTATTAGGTAAAAAATGCATTTCCTTTTTCTGTACAGAGTAATGCTTTCACATGGGCCATGGAAGCCTTTTACAGGGAGCCCTCTGTGGTGGAGCACAAAGTCTTTGGCACCTTTTGGAACAAATTTATGTTATACCATGTGATAATATACTGGGGTTTTTTCCCAGGGTTTTTGTATCAGGTATGCTGATACTTACACAGGGACAAACAGCAATGTTGGAAGTGAGAGCAATATTTTAGAAAAATATTTCCTTCATAAGTCAGCAAAAATTTATATTTCAGAACTATTTAAGTTTTAAAAGTATTCCTGTATTCATATCAAATTGTATATTAAAATATGAGCAGCAGCACTATAAAAGTCAGAGCATTTATTTAATCATTTGCAAATAAGACAGTTTGATGTTTTAGTTCCTAAATTATCTTAATCTGTTTTCAAAATTCCATCTCAAAATTGAAAAAAAAAATTAAATTTGAGGTTGAACAAACTTTCTTCAACCTGGACAAGCATTGTAGAGACAGGGAGGAGGATGCCTTTTACAAGACATAAAAATAAATTATTCATACAGCTTAAATACAATGTATCTATTATTTAGTATTGTCCTGTTGTTTCAGTTTCCCAGTAGGCAGACAGCAAAAATGAATTAAAAACGACAGGAATTCTGTGAAGGATAATATAGATCCATCACATTTGATGTAATAAATGGTATTTGCCTAATAAAGTGGCGTGCCACAGGTCTGTAAAGGAAAGTAAAAGTAATTAAAAGCACTGTATGATAAAACAGGGGAGTTCTGCCCTGTAATTGCAGAGAAGGAGCACTTCAGAGTCTATGGAGCTGGGAGCTGCTCTCACTGATATGCCTGCCATCAGTCCAAGGCAATTCTTTTGCCAAGTGCTATCGATTTTTCTAAAATGCCAGGAGGCTGATTCCTGACTGGCTCATTTCTGTTCTTCCACAAAATGCAAGCCATAGCTCTGAAGAGGAAAGCATCCCAAAACAGAGGAATTTAATGTATTTCAAGGGACTTCTGATATAGGGAAGGTTCCCCAAAGCTTGCAGAAGAGAGGGTGCTTGTGGGGAAAGAACTAAAAAAATTAAAGCAGAAGCTGTTTATATTCTAATTTTTATAGTGAGTCAAAAGAAAGAGAAATTTTAGGTAACAAACTGCTGAGATTTGCTCTCCTCTGGTTTATAGATTGGAAATAACCTGTATCCTTCTCAGAGCTTGGTTCCCAGTGGAAGTATGCACCAATACAAGAGGAACTGCTTGTCGGATTCCATGCCAATCTGTCTTTAATTCGTAGATGTTTTATTATCTCTCTCACTTTCTCTTTCCACAGTTGCATTCAATTCTCCACAAGTGCTTTCATGCCAGGAAGCTAGGCATATTCAGAACAGAAATGCCTCGTTACATATTTTATGAGGGTTCTTAACCACATGCATGGAAAATGTTTATTTTATAAGTGTGGAATTGTCCCCTGGGGATGTTTTGCTTCACAAATGAGCCTAATGAGCATTAGAAGTGCAGTTTTGTTCAGGAAAATGGTAGGTTTCTTTGGTCCTTAATTCTTTAATTACAGCCTGCAACCTGAAGGACTAGCACGAAACTATAAACAGATTAGGATTACAACCCACATGCCTTTTTCATCAGTGCCACCAAGGGGGATACACTGGTGCGTAGCCCTTATGCTGGATAGGGGTGATGTAGGGTGAACTGCTCTACTGAGTGTTAGCACAGACCTTGCCGCTGCCCTCAGGCGCTCCTATCCCCTCTGCTTTTTGACAGGGGCCTGCCTGGGCTCACGACCGTCTACTGACATGAGCCCCATGTAATACCAACACTGGAATGTGGCATGTGTAAACGGATGGACGTTTCCTCCTTGAGGAAGGGAGCATCATGCACACCGTGCAACTCCTGGTTTTCTCACCAGACAAGGTTTGAGCTCAGTTGTTAACAAGGGAAACTCATCTTGGCCGGCTGGCAGGCTGTGCCCATAGCCAAAGGTGGTGACCCATCCTCCCCAAGCCTGGGATAGAAGGAAATCTTCCTTTCCCTCCTTATCTATTTGCCTTCCTTTTGTTCACTCTAGTTGAACACAGGTACAATATCTTCATTTACTGTAGTGGATTATATAATTTTCTGTTGTGATCCTTCTTAAGGTTACTTGATCAATATGCCTGTAGGGTGCTATAGACTTTTTGTGTCAGTACAGAATACTGATCAGTACCCAAAGAACAACTGACTTTTCACCCTCAGATGTAGTGGCAATTTCAGCCCACATCAGGATGACCCTCCTGCTGCACCATCCCCAAATTACCTTGCAGGTGCTGGCACTGAGAGGCTGGCTCCTTTGGCCAGGTACCACTGTCCTTTTCAAACAGAAACAGAGATTGCAGAGCAAATGTCATGTTACTTCTCACCACCATTCTTCTGAAAAAACCCCAAACAAAACAGCTTTCTCTTGCTACTCCCAATCATGCTGTGAACATGTCAGCAATGGTCATGCCATACATATATAGTATATCTATTTTCTGGGTGTATATACATATATCTGGGTATATCTATTTTCATAGCTGATATTTATGTAAGTCATATGAATTGTCATGCAATTGTTCTGATCTCTTTGGTTTTTAATGAAAATCAATATTTTTGAACACCTACTAAAATAGCTGGTATTACCAAACAGGCAAGGAAAAATGAAGCAGAAAGGGTTTTTTTTTTAAACTGTTCTTGGCTTTCATGTAAGATTTATTGTACTAGAAATGTACCAAGTGAACCTGATATATAACAAAGGGAGGCCCCCCCCAAACTCTGGTCAGGTACTTATGCAAATACCTATACGTATCTCTATTTTGATCACATACACACAGGGCTAGAATAATCTGCAGCTGTAGCTGATGTTCATCTTGTGTCCTTTTTTATGCTAGGGATGTGAAACTGCTGAGACAAAAGTGAAGAGAAGTGAATGTGCTCAGATAGAGACCAGAGGCTTTGCTTTCAGGAAGATTGAAGCTCTACTCTTAGTGAAAGCATGGTACAAGTAAGAGCCCATGCCACAAAAGCAAGTATGCATGTGCTGCACAAACAGTCATTATCAAGGGAACATCAGGCTTCTGCAGTGTAAGTCCATAAAAAGGCATTTTGAAAACAGAAAGCTGGACCCAAATATAATTGCAATTTTGCTGGCGCCTCAAGAATCCTTTACACTCTGTATTTCTGAAAACAGTCCAGTTTATCATAGTAGAAGAGTGTGTTAACCAGTGCTGAATTTGCTCAGTGCAGTTTGCAGAATAAATGACTTTATGTTAGGCACTTGCTGAGTACATAGAACATGAAAAGCGATTTAAATTTTATCAGCTGTAAGCAACACCACAGTAATGTATCTGTTGCTTACCCTAGCAAAAAAACCCCCAGCACTCAGTGGTTCAATTTTTTCCTGTTTGGTCTTCTACTTCTGTTTGACACCCTTTCACGTTCAAAACATCATAAGTTAGATGCCATAGATGAGCTAAAAAAAAAGAGTCTGATTTATGTATCAAAACATCTTAGTTTTGCAAGCTAAATAAACTTTGCTTAAGACTATGGAAGGATGAGTGCTTGGTCACCAAATCTATGCACACATCCCCTTTCCAAAAAGGTAGTTTATGCTGTGTCCATACCATTTTTGTAGTATTTTTCTTCTTAACTAATACTAAGTGGAGAAAAAAAGGAAGCTATTTTCCACAACATGCTCTTTTATTTGCTCAGAGGCAGTTGCTTGTAACAGCTCAACCACTTTTTTACTGTGCTGTTCTCTAGCACATATGTCTTGCTGGTCCCCAATAGGTAGGAAGAAGGCAACTCTTAAATATTAGAGGCATTATATTTGAAATAATATAGGTTATTGCACATTAAGAAAGAGGAGCAGACAGTTTTTTAAAGAACATTTGTTCCCTCATCTCAGTGGTGATTTTTGTTTTTTTTCTTGTAGGTGATAAGCCTTATAAAAAGGGTCAAGTATTAACAGTTCCATGTCTTAAGTGCCTGTTATCTTGCTTATACTTAAGCAATGGCAGGAACTTTCATTATTTCTAAGACCTCCCCTTCTGTGAAGCAGTTGATTTTGACATTGTCAAAGAGGTGACAACCCCTTTGAACAATAAAAGACTTCTGATTCAATGAAGTGATGGCATTACTTCACTACATAGTACCAAAGTGTGAATCTCAGGGTGAGACACATTTAACGCAGCAGGAGGTCTTGATGGGATATTGGTTGGAAAAACTGTTTGTGTTGTCTAGATAAGAAAGGGTTTTGGGAAAGAAAAAGTGTGGAATGTTCAGCAGCCAGGATTGCTTGTTACCTTCTGATGCTTTTGGCTCTGTTGCTCCTGAGAGCTTGAGGGATAGAGTTACAGAAGTATCTTAAATATTTTTTTATGCCATCTGTAAATTGCTTTTTACACTGCTAAAATCACAGTCAGATTTTACAAACCTGTTTTCCTCAGAATTTCTTTTAATTTTTACCTTATCTCCTCCATCTTGTGACTTAAAAGTGTGGAAAATGCACACTTAGTCTATAGATATATGAAATACAGTGTGTTTTGAGAAGACCTATTACAAAAATGCTTTTTGAAGTCTAAAAGTTTGAAACAAGCTTGGTTCCTCTCAGTTAGTGAGCTAAGTAGTTTTCTACGTGGTTAAAGTGTTTTTGTTTTTCAGTAGTTAAGAGTGAACAGCACATTTGATGGTGAAAAGGTGTAGGCCTTTTCCAGTAAAAAGCAGCTGTGGTCTAGTGGAGAGGTTCGCAAGCAGCTCACATCTACCATGTGCTAGGGTGCTCCTGAAGGCATCTTGCAGACAAGAGCTCCTTGCTCTTGTCTGCAAGACAAGGAGCACTGATACAACAGCTCCACAATTACAAGGGGTACATGCCTTAACAGATATGTCACTCATTGCACTTCCAAAGTTGCCTGTGCTTCATACAAGTTCAGTATTCACTCAGTTATGTTTCACTGAAAAATGTTTGCATCAGCAATGAGGAAAGGAATAGCAAAACCTGAAACTTCCGTTACTAGGTGTGCTAGTTCAATGTTTTCACTGAAATAGATTGAAGGGCATTCAGAATAATATTTGTACTTGCACATCTTAAAGGATGGATAGTCCTTGGCAGTCATGATGCCTTCTGTTATCCTGCAGACATCCCTTTGGAAAGGAGCTTCAGAGCAAGAGCTGAAATTCAGAGTTATGAACAGTGAGTCTTCTTTTGTCTCTAGTTTGAATTTCAGGTCTGACCACAAGATAGTGGTATACCTTCCTGAGAGGGGTGAGGTGGACAGGTAGACTTGCAGAAAAAACAGCAAAGAACATTTTGAATGCTGAGTTAACACCTTCTGTCTCTGTCTCTTAATATGGACTAGGACTAACAGTAGAAAAAAAGTGAAAATAAACCTCTAGTGGGACTCCACTTTACCTTCATCAAGTCATCCACAGGATTTGTGCTCAGCAAAATCAGTGAAAAAACAAGGAGTAGTAAAAACATGTAAGGGACTGATATGGTGCTGGTGGCTCTGAGCATCTCATGAGCTTCAGTTCTGGTACACTGAAGACTTTTTCAGAAAGAGAGGATTTTTAAACAACAGTCAAGGACATAGATTGATCCTAGTAAGCTGCTTTTCAGCTTAAAAAGTTGCTTAACCTGCTTTTCATGTTGTGCTTCCCCAATAAGCTACTCCATGCCCTCAAAGGCACCCTTCTGTCTGTATCTGCTTTTTAGGCCTCTCCCTTATTTTATTTTTCAGCCATTGTAGTTAAACACTTTGGAGCAAGTCCTGCAGGATGCCAGGTACTGCAACATGCTCTGCTACTGAATGGCAAGGCAGGGTTCTGAACACTTGAGTACAACTCTGGGCAAAAGCAATGTGACCTCAGGCTGTTTGGGCATTTTGGCTCTAAGATACATATTTCATAAAAAGCTGCACAGATTGCAGTTTATTTCCTTTCCATTATTCATGCACACTAGAGATATTTTGCCTAAATGAGGCTTATTGGACAAAACTAATCTCCCCCAAATGTGCATGGCATAGGAACTATCTCCGGAGTGACAAAGGAATATACAAATAAAGGCTTGGCATTGAGCTCGGTTTTCTTTGTTCACAATGAAATGTAACATGATGGGCTAAGATGCTTCGGGTTTCTAAACAACAGTTTTAGAGCACCCTGGTAGAACTAATTTTCTTTTTTTTTCTTTTTCTTATACTTTCTTCTTCTTGTTATTGTTGCTTTGTTTTGTCGTTTCTCAGTGCAGACACAGATCTCCTTGCCTTGGGCACCTGGGAAGCCAAATAGATTTATGGCTGAACAAGATAACCCAAAGTAGTGAAAAATGCATATTAGTACACCAGTTTTACAAACATGAATGGCAGTGGCCTGCCCAGGGCTGTGCAGAGTAATGTGAGGCAGAGGCAGCTCTTAGAGTTAGGTTTCAGATAAGTCCTCACAAGGCATGTTGTCAAGGGTTAGGGCTGGGCCAGACAATAGATGAATGACAGACACAATTAACCCCTCTTCCTTCTGTAAAGGGGAAGAGAAAGGGAATAAGGGGGAGAGACTCATGGAAAGAAAACTAAAACCGCCTTAATGAAAGCGTAACAATAAAATGAAATACATGCAAATCGAATATTGAACTCAGCCCTCTGATGGCAATCACATCACCATCACCACTGATGCTGTGGAGCAGGCAGTGGGAAAGTTCAAGACTGGACTCAGTGGCAGCCAGGAACCAAATTCAGGAGCTAGATTTGGGAACTGTACTCAGGAACACGTTTTGATGGGGATTGAAGCCAGGAGAGTGGACAGAGTCCTCCTTGGATGCCGGCCATTGAAGGAAAGGGCTTAACCAGTGTGATTGCTCCACTTTATACTGAATATGATGTATATGGGATGGAATACCTTGTTGATCAGTTTAGGGTCATTTGTCCTGTCCACTCCTCCCCACAGGTGCAGCCTCTTATTTTCTGCACCCCTCAGTGTGATAGATGAGATTTAGCAGTGACCTTGGTTTCTATAGGAGCGACTATAAGCAAGAACCTTTCTGCACACCAGTCCTTGGTAGTATCTACAAACATCAAGCGCTATCACCGCTAGAAGCAGACACTGTCTGCATAAATATGCCGTTAACTTCAGAAGTGGAGTTACTTAGAGGAGACTGAGCTGAAAAGTTAAATCACTGAGCAGAATTATTTCTGTTCTAGCTCAAACCAGGACACGTGTTGGTTATTGTCAGTCTGATGTGTCACATCGTCATCTGGTGCTGTCTCCTGAACATCAGAGAGAACTTTAGGAGAAAAGCTTGCAAAGCCTGTTGTCAATGAGGATTATCAAGTTGTCTCTCTCACCACCTCTTCTCCTGTCTTTGTTCATGGGTAAGACACGTTCTCTTCAAAACCCACAGCCCACTTAGTGTTTATGCACTAAGGAGGAACAGAAGAGATATGAAACAAAGCTGGGTATGGCAGTTCCTAGAACGATCTCTAGCAAACTGAAAGGAGGCTTTACAATACAGTGAATCATAGCAGTCTCAATGCAGAGCAAAGCATTCATTTTCTCTTGCACAGGACATGGAGCTTGTATCTAGCTACAGATAGCACCGTGTCTCGGGGACAAGGGCTCGCTAGATCATTCGTAGTTCAGACTAATATTGCTAACATGTGGCTTAAAGATAGAGCATATAGTTGTTTTATTAAGCTATTAAGAGTTATAGACAATTATTAAGCTTTAAAACAGTTTTGAAACTTCCATAAACCTCAAATGAGGGAGGTTTCATATCCTGCAGCTCCCATTAACTTCTTTTCAAAGTGTTCACATTCATCAGGTCTGAAATCCAGGCCATTTTAAATTAGAAGTCAGTTCAGGACCCCAAGTTTAGGTATTCAGTTCAATTTCATATAATACAAAAGACAAACCTGTCCCTTAAAAACCCCTCTTTGATAGTCAGATGAAGCCTGTCCCACTAAAGGAATTTTCCTCTATGTAGTGTTAGAAAAGGTGCATCTTTTCTGACTAAGGTACTATATAAAGGGCAAGCTCAAATGCAAAGCATTCCTTTCTCTACATCCAAGTAAATGTGACAAGAGAAGCTATAATTCATCACAGTTCCAAGTAAGAGAAGGTTTTCTGTACTAATTTGAACATGAGTATCTTCAAGCTTCTCACAGAAATTCCAAATTATATCATACATTTTCTGCTTATGTGAGTATATGAATAAACACACAAACTACCAAAAGTGATTTAGAAAATATTGCTAGCAAGTCAGTAGGAGCTGCTGTTCAACAGGATCTTGTCCAAGTTACATACACATAAGTTTTCAACTTCTCAGATTCTGGGCCTCAAAATTCTTTATATGTGTAATCTCTTCATCAGTATTTCCAACATCAGCACAGCTTTCTCTTACTGTGAAACACTTGTGTAAAGTAATATCAGGTGTCAGTCCTGTCTATTCAAGCTTTTGGTAGCAACAAAAAATATGTTCTTATAAATTGCTAATAAACTGACCAAACTGTGCTCTCTGTTGTTCACATGAAATTACAGATGCAACTGGATTAACTGTGGTTTGGTGTTACTATCTGCTGCATTGAAAGCTTTAATTTCCAAAGGCAGTCCAGATGTCCTTATTCTGTAAACACTCAGTATTTTTAAGACCTGACACTTGAGCCACAATCCTCTAGACCAGGCAGTTCAACATGAAGACCTAGAAGATTCAAAGATGCCAGTAGGCTTTATATCAGACCCAGAGATGATCTCAGCCTGTTATTTTAAGTCAAGATGCTGAAGCTTTCCACACATTTGATGAAGTTTGTTTTAGCTGTTTATGATCTGAAACAGACATATTTATCCATTAATTCATGCAGATTCCCCAAATATGAAGTCACTGGATGTAAGCAAAAGCTTCTAATAATTATAGCTATGGGACATCTTTTGCAGATGTAATGATTGGGAAAAAGCTACAAAGAGCACAACACCAATGACTGAGTGTAAACTCCACCATTTTCAGAAGTAACTGAAACTTATTATAAGTAAAAAGCTTTAGAAAGTTGGGGTGTGGAAGCAACTACAATAATTTGGAATACCTATGGCAAAAAAAAAAAAAAATTCTCATCAGATTAATCTACATCAGCAGCAGAGCCTGGGGAAGGGAAGCATCACACACAGTAGAAGATAATTAAGTTAGGCACCACTCAAGTAAATTAGATATGTATAAGCCCATGGGATCACCCAAGAATGCTGAAAGAGCTGGTCAATGTCAACCTTAAACCTTTCTCTATCATCTCTGAAAGGTCGTGATCACCAGGGGAGGATTCTGATGATGAGGAAAAGGCAAATGTTACATCCATTTTCAGGTAGAATAAGAAGGGGATCTATAGGCCAGTCAGCTTAACCTTAGGCCCTTGAGAGGTGAGTCCAGGCACAAAACAGACAAGATGCTAATTTGGACACTGAAGTGCTGGGGTCCAGGCTGTGGGCCCTGAGTTGGAGTTGACCTGTGAATGAGTCACAACCTAGCAGAATTTGTTTTCTCTGCTGGCTTCGTGTTCCAGAGGTGGAGTCTGGCGCACCTGTGTCTCTGTGTCTCTGCCCTCACCCAGGTGGTCATGGTTGGGGTGGTTGGTAAGGCCAGGGCTATTTTAACCAGGACCTGATCAGTTAGAGGAGCTTTCTGTTCGGTGTGGCTCCTGTTGGGGCTGGTTGCATCTTGCTGAGCTCTTTCAGTGGTGTTCTTCCATGTGAAGGGCCACTGAGGGGACCATCTCTGTCTGTTATGTCCAACAGGTGATGTTAGCACCACAGTGGGCAGCGAGGGAGCTGGGCCCACAGGAATTTATGGCAGGACTTTCTGAAAGAAGACTTGTGAGGAGTTGTTGCTGAGTTCAGTGTTGGCCTGTGTGATCAGGCAACTGATGGCAGCATAAAATGATGATGGCTGAACCAGCACAAAAGACATCAAGCATTGATTTACCAAGGACAAATCATCCCTGACCAACCTGATTGCCTTCTTGGCTCTGGATGAGGGGTGAGTAGTGGATGTTGTATATCTCTAGGTTTAAAACATCTTTGACACAGTTTCCCATAATATGATCAAAGCCAAATTGATGAAATAAGGGTTGGATAAGTGGATGATCAATTGGGCGGAATATAGGTGGGACTGCCAGGTTCAAAGGGTGATGTTCAGCCATAAGAATTGCACCAGATCACTAGTGACTAGTAGCATCCTTCAGGGATAGATCCTGGGGCTGCTATGGTTTAAAATCTTTATTGTTGATCTGGAGGAGGGGATGTAGAGTGTTCTCAGCAAGTTGGTGGACAAGCTGAGCCTGGGGCAGCTATGTACCCTGGCAGCAGGAGAGGCCAACTGCACGTTGGGTTGCCTTGGAAAGAGTGTGGCCAACAGATCCAGGGAAGCGGTTCTTCCTCTCTCTTCTCCACACCTGAGGCAATGGATCCACTATAGGGCTCCCCAGTAAAAGAAAGGCTTTGCTACCCCGGAGGGAGTCATACACTGCAACAGGTGCTCAGAGACACGTCTATGGAGACATCCTTGGAGGTACTCAGACCTTGTCTAGACATCACCTTGAGCAACCTGATCTAACTTTAAATTTAACCCTGTTTTGGGCAGAAGGTTGGGCCAGGTATCTCCAGAGATCCCTCTCAATGGACAGGTTTCTGAGATTTTATATACAGCAGTTCCTCAGGTGTCCACATATGTAACACTGCACACACCCTGAGACAGTCACACAGCTTACTCAGGTGATGTACATTGATCAGTACTTTACAAATCCTTATATTTACTGTGGCCTCATTTAAATACATAAGCATTAAAATATACATATATGAACATGGCTTCACCGAGGACAAACTGTGCCTGACAAATTTGGTGGCCTTTTACAATGGAGTTACAGTGTGTGGTGAACTATCTTTGGATAGGGGAAGAGCAACTGACATCATCTACATGTACTTGTGCAAAACATTTGACGCTGTCCCACACAATATCCTGGTGTTTAAATTGGAGAGACATGGATTTGATGGATGGAACACTCAGTGGATGAGGAATTGTCTTGTTGGTCGCACTCAAAGAGTTGCGGTCAATGTCTCAATGTCCAAGTGGAGACCAGTGACGAGTAGTGTTCCTCAGGGATCTAGTGCTGTTTAACATCTTTGTTGGTGACATGGACAGTGGGATTAAGTGCACCCTCAGCGAGTTTGTGGATGACACTTAGGTGTGTGTTGCAGTTGACATGCTAGAGGGAAGGGATGACATTCAGAGAGACCTTGAGAGGCCTTGGAGGTGGGCCCATGTCAACCTCAGGAACTTCAAGACCAAATAAAATGTCCTGCACCTGGGTCAGGGCAATCCCAAGCACAAATACAGAGTATGGATTGAGAGTAGTCCTGAGGAGAAGGATTTAGGGATGCTGGTTGATGAAAAGCTCAACATGAACCAACAATGTGCAAATGCAGCCCAGAAAGCCAACCATATCCTGGGCTGCATCAAAAGAAACATGGCCAGCAGGTCAAGGGAGGTGATTCTGCCCCTCTACTCTGCTCTTGTGA